>WHPZ01584610.1:13311-23808 GCA_016617965.1 Macrosiphum rosae | reverse complement strand
TTTCAAAGTTACACCAAAAACCAAATTCAATTTTGTGAAAAATCGATTTTGCGTAAAAATTCCTGTTTTTCCTTAATTTTTATTTTGTTTTTCTTGGCGCTTTTGAAAATTACTGGGAATTTTAAATTTTGATCTCCCCAATGCACCAACGATATTCACTTTCCAATCGAACAAGATATTGAAGTTGAAAATCGGAAGCATTATTTCGACTACTTATCGTGTACACACACACAAAAAAAAAAACACACACATCATTGTAAAATCGATACATTCATGGTTCCACTCAGAATCTAAAATATTGTTGAAAGGAGGCATTCATCCACAACCAAATGATGCAATATTCAAGTGGGAAAATTAATGAATTAACATTTATACGCCCTTATCAAATAAATTTTTTTCACAAAACTATGATGACAATATATTTATAAAAAACATTGACAATAAATTGTGACAATGTAATATGTTTTGTAAAAAAAACATATTTGTTTTAAGAATAATTTAGATTTCTCTTTTGCAAAACACAATATTTCTAACACCAACTGCCAATTTTTATGGTACATTGTCCAAAGTCCTGAAAAAGTGGCGATGGGAAATATTTGTGTCAGCCACTTGCATTACAAGGTTGACCGTTGACTTAACTTGATAGTTGATATCCGAAATTTGTATTTTGTTAACGAAACCCATGTCCGCAATCGTTATATTATAATATTGGCCTGAACAATTCGTCCATAACTAGTATGCAGCCGTCGAGTTGACTGTTCTTGTTTCCAGGACAGTACAGTGTTTTATGTTCGTTGAACAAATATGATACAAATGAACCAGTCCGTTCAATTGAATAAAGAATAAACTACGGTTGGATAGCAACTAAATATTTAGCTTAAATACTTAGATAGAGAAAAACAATGTTACTTAAGTTTCCTTGCATTCATATAAAGAGTACCTACCTACATTTAACAAAAATTATGATACCATTATACCAATCTACAATTACTATTTATTTATTTATTTATTTTTTTTTTATTATAATAAGACATTCCTAGCCTATAAGGCTATCAACATCTATGGATAAATAACACTCTTGTAAGTTGTTTGTTACCGCTTCAACGTTGCAGGATTCACTGTAAATAGTTGTGTCGTCTGCGAATAGGGCGATGTTTGTGCGTGGTGACTGCTGTATATCAGATATGAATATATTGAACAATATAGGTCCCAGTTTGGACCCTTGAGGTTCACCAGCAGAGATGGACCGGAGGTCAGAGAAATTGTCATTTATTTTAACTGAGAATTGTCTATTTGTTAGAAAGGAATACATAATATTACAATTATAATAAATAATAATAGTTCGGTAGTTTTATATGGTATTAAACATGACGTTCCAGGTTCCATAAGTTTTCAGTTTTTATAATAGGTATCTATCTATTACGTACAAGTAAATAGTGAACAGAGTCTAAAATCAATCGTAATAATATTACCACACTAAAAGTACTAAATAAAAGTACTAAATTTTAAACTTTTTCTTGACCAAAGCAATGTTGTTTTTTGTTTGCATTATTAACAAAAACAGAAATATAGGTAGCCCTAAAAAATACCATGAGTGTATACTTAGGGCTTAGATTATATATTTATATTTTAATTAGTTTCTAATATATGTGTACCTACCGACCTATTCATTATTATTCGAACACATTTTAATTCTGTATTCAAATGATAAATTGTTTTTTTTATCCAATCAAATAATTTGATTTAATTTTAAATTTATAAAATAGTTTTTTGAAAACATGAAGAGAAATATAGTTTTTTGAGCAATATTATAATATTATTGTATAATCATCCAAAGAACATGAAAACAAAATTTGAGTATCAATATTAATAACTAAATAATAAGTAATAACTAATGAATAATTAATAAATGAACATACAAGGCTTAATAACAAATAATTATTATTTATCAATTGGGTTTAATATATGTAACAGGGATATAAATATAAATAAAAGCTATATTTTTATAAAAAAAAGCAATACAGTACTCATAAATCAAAATTGAAAACGTCATATATTGAAGCATTTGTTATCTCTATCATACAAACGTAGATACAGGTATAAACATTAAAAATTTGTGATCAGAAGAATCAATGTTGTGGTGTTTACATCAATATTGGAGTGAATTGGATTATTATCAAATTTTAAAGTAAGAGAATTAATTATCTTTGTTTGTACATTGTTTTTTACAATATTTAAATTTTTAAGTGGGCTATGAATTATGAGTACCTAGATACCCACCCAGTTATAAAAAATATTATATTTTAAAAATTCTGATAACTTATATCATTGATTTAGTTATTATCCTATATCCTCGTATATTTTATAATCAGTATCCATTTTGATTGTCTCATTCTTTGCTTATATGGTGTTGCGATAACTGTCAAATACAAGTGCATATTAAAAATAAGGAACTTGTCTGTGAAATAATTTTTAAATAATAATTATTTGAATCTAATTAAAAAAAATAATATATAATAATAAATAATAACTATTTTCTGTTCCAAAAAACTATAGAATGCAATATTATGTCGATAATCAATCATAAATACTCATTTAATTTTATATTTATATAATTATAATATATTCTTCAATGTCTATGGACATTAAAAAAATATATATTTAATAATTTGTTTTAGATTAACACAGTAAAGACAAATAATATTCAATAAATAAATGAGGAATTGATTAATTTACTATAAAAATAAAGATAATTATTTAAAATCAGAATAACATTTTTAATACATGTTAAGTACATTTTTATGGCATAAATGCAGTTATTAATATGGTATTTAGGGTATATAGTTTTAAATTACTTTAAACTACAGGAGTTTTTAGAATAAATATTCAGGAGGAACATTGAATTCCCAAATGCATTGTTTCAAACAATTTGTACAATATAAACAAGATGTATATTAGTTATAACTTATAACTTATTAATTATTATATATAAGTAATATAAAAATAAAATTTATGTAAATCCATTGGGTTGCTTAGTCCACAATGCTTGCTCATGGTCAATTTAAAGTGGACATGTACTGATGTTTTCATAAATACAATTATTCCTTTTTATTGCACTGCAACATAAATCTACATTCTACACACCTAAAAAGATTGTTTTGATGATAAATTCTTTGTATCCTTTTATACCAGGTATGATACAATATGCATAAGGAACTAAGGAAGTCTGATATATACAATGTAATATTTTAGGATCAGTTGTAAAATCAATAAATCTTGCGTAAAAATTAACATTTATTGCATTAATAATAATAATAATAATAATAACAAAACATAATACACTCATATATAATATATATATATGTATATAGGCTAAAATAAAAATTAATTAGTGCGCCTGATTTTGAAACAGAACGGATACAAGTTTTCTGTGTTTGTGTGTGTACCTACTTGAACTTAAGAGTATTTGTATGGACATTTACATACAATTTTAGATATTTATAAATTATTTAAAAATTATACAATCAAAAATAATAATATAAATTGACATACATTTCATGCAATTAAAATTTTTTAAGAAGAACAAACATTTGTGCGAAACAAAAACACATTTTATATGTAAGTAAGTATACACGAGTATTATAATATTAAAATGTTAGGTGCGTATTTTTTTAAATTAGACTACCGTTATACTTATAAATTAATACTGTTAAAATAACCATAATAATACTATTATAGTCTATTATAATCAACAATATAATATTAACTAAGCTTTTTATTCTTATTTTTCCTCTTCCCGATAAAATTTTGACAAAAACACAATAGACTTTACAAAAAAGTTTAATAGACACAAGAATTATATAATTGATATAATATTAGTTCCTTATCACTATATAAATACATGCACGCTTATGCGGTTTTATTCAAATAATGAGATAATGAGTACACATAGGACATTTACTTCATAGAAATAACCATATACATATCAAACAAGTGAATTATTAAAAAAAATACTTAAAAAAAATTATATATATTAATAGTAAAATGTATAATTCATACATTGGTTAGGTATTATTACGGTGGTAATTTCTATATGATTCGAAAATAAAAATGGAATAAATAAATGTATAATACAAAATTATATTATAATATATGCTCAAATTTGTTTGCACCGACATGTAAATGGTAATATTTTGTTAAGTTTTTTTACTAATACACACTTAAAAAAAACCCTTAGACTTAAAACTATGTAATAATTGTATTTACAATTTTCGTGACGTATAGGATGAATTTTACAGTCGATAAATTATCAACCAATTAAATTAATTAATTAACATAAAATTGTGTGATTACGTCATGATACACGAAGCTATTTTGACACTTATAAATTACCGTTGTCGAGCGGAATTTAATGTCAAGTAATTATTATTAAAATGTCAAATATTAATACTTTGGTATATGCTTTACACAATATTATTGTTTTCTCTTAATGATTAGAAGCACAATAAAAAATAAATATAATAATGGATTTACATTATTAAAGCTAATTTTAGTAGGTAAATACAATCCAACATAGATTAATAACGATAAATTCAAATCGTTTTTTTAAAATAATAATTATATAATAATATGTAATACTTTGGTATCGCGTTACGCTATATTATTTCCATCCTGTAAGACAAAATATTGTTATTCGCCATTGGCCGTCGATGGTTGTCCCAGAAGAAATAACCGTCATAGACAGTGAATGATTTTGCAACATTGCGAGAAAACGTCAAGTGTCAGCTTTATCTTCGTTGCAAAATCAGTAGGTACCCTGAAAACGCAAAATTGTTTAGAAAATTTCAAATCAAATATATGAAAATTAATGGCAACGTCAACTCTCTGTCATATAAGACCCAACTATATTGCAAATAGACCATGGCAATGAATAATTAACATCACATTGGTGGCAGCCAAAATGAATAATGCGCCTCTAGATTGTACAATATATTGTAGTAATAATGATAATTTGAATTTGTCGAATAGTCACAACATAAATTAACAAATATTAAAAATTTGGCATAAATGTAATACATAATGAATAGATAGTTTTTAATGAACATTTACGGCAATCTAGTTTGGCATAGTAAGTACATAATTACGGATTAGGGACAAACACGATGACAATTTACCTATGTTCAAACAGTCGACGAGTTGGGGTTAGTGGTGTAGTTTTTCAACAGTTCCCTCAACCTAAGAATCTCCTTGGATGCGGACGTGAGTTCCGACTGCAGCACCAGTTCTTTCTCTCGCAATCTCTTTATTTCGTGTTGACAACTCTGGAAAATGGAAAATATAATGTAAAAAAGATAAAAATATGAGCTGATTGAAAAGTAGATAGACGATGGTGATAATGATCGTGAAGTGAGAATGTGAGTCGTGAGAGGAAGAGGAAGAGAGAGAGAGTGAGATAAATAGATGTGTGGAAAGAAGAGACTTACCACGTTCTGTCTCAACAGCTCTAGTTTGTCACATTTTAACCTGGTCACGTCTTGCCGGAGACCTTCCACCCGGGAGTCGTTGTTTGGCGCGTCACAACAGCACATGCTGCAAGGCTTGCCACTGGGCGTCTCAGCCGACGACATGCTCTCCAAACCGGTGTCGCTGTCCACGGCCCCAGCCATGCCCAGGCCGTCAAGCTCAACGCTGTTCAACGACGACGAATCGCTTTCCGACATGGCCACGCGGCTAGCTCCACTGCGAAAGCACAAGAAATCACAGAGATTAAGACCCACAGCGTCGATGACGATTATATCCGCATTTACGGTGCACTATATTATTGTATGGTGGACGTACCTGGAAGTCCTGTGCACTGGATGGATGTCCGGACTGGATATTGGTGACGAGGGCGAACTCTTTTTGCTGCTTTTCGACAACGATCTGCCAAACTGCACGCACGAATAAAACATGAAAAAAACACCCACGTACATTTCTTCGTTAGTCACGATGATAATAATAATTATACACGCAAAAATAATAAAAACAATGGGCAGGTGTGGTTCAACTCACGCTCGGTATGGACCCGTCGGCCGAACAGCTGCTAGTCTTCTTGGATAGGCCGCCCGAAACGTTGTTGTTGGCCTCTGCGTTAGACAGTGTTTGCGTCTTGACCCGAGCTATGAGCGCTTTGCGTACAGTGTCTATGAACCTGCTGCCAGCCCCCGAGATGGTACCGTTGCCGCATTCCGACGACGACGACGAAGACGAGGCCGCCGACGATTTGGTCAGCTCGGCGCCTAGGCCGC
This sequence comes from Macrosiphum rosae, assembly GCA_016617965.1. Lineage (NCBI taxonomy): Eukaryota > Metazoa > Arthropoda > Insecta > Hemiptera > Aphididae > Macrosiphum > Macrosiphum rosae. The sequence goes on along the minus strand of WHPZ01584610.1, from coordinate 17,521 downwards.
CGCTCGTGCCGGCCGCTCCGGCATTGGTGCCGCTACTGCCACCTTCGTTGTGCCCAAGGAAGTCTTTAGTCTTGTCTTTCAGCTCCTCGCACAACGAATGCAACAAAGACGTCCGGGTTCTCAGCTGGAAAGAAACACGAGACAAATGAGTAAAAAAAAAAAAAAATTATAATTATAACCCGACACACGATCGACGACATATATACAATAATGCTGCAACATATCGCAAGACTCACCTCCAACTTGGCAAATTTGTGGGCCTTGTAACAGGCATTTTCCGCGTTTACAAGCTTGGTGAGAAGGAACTGTTTGAAATCTGGACCGTGTCTGAACACAGCCGGGTTGGGTAACGTCGGTCCGAAGAAGGGCACGTCGTCCCGGGCGGTCACGCTGACCTTATACCTGAACAATAATAATAAAAATAAGTCATAACCGGTCGTTAAATAATGTACATACTAATTTAATTATTGAGACATTAAAATTCCACATACCTAACGTTGGGAGTGTTGGGCTCGATCACTTGGACGATGATGTAGGCGTGTAGGAAATGTGACGCTATCATGTCAGGGGTGAACGGGGTGTTGGATTCTTGAAAGACTATTGCTACGATATCATTACCTAGACAAAAATGTATTTATTATTAAAATTAATAATCCAATATTCAAATTATGTAACCATCAATAATTTTATTCATTATGCTTTGGCATTTATTAAAACTTAACACGCGTCTTTACACACTTACCGATATGTCTTTTCCTTTGCAATTGCTGAGGATCGTTATCGGTGTACGGAAGCAAAGAAGATACATGGAATATGATTTCCCTGTCTTTGAACACTTGATAAACGGCTTCGTCACCGGTTTGACCAAACTGCGTGTCTAGGCCTCCTCGGTACCTGAATCACGGGTAAACAAATAATTATTATTAATTACCTACCATGTCGATGTTGCTAGTAAAGCGTCGTGTGTGCTTACCCTTTATGGTCTTTCAGTTGTATCCGCTGACCGAGTAATTGGAGGAACTGATCAAACGCGGGTGAAGTATGTTGGTTGGAAAATAATTCTTCCTCACTAGTTTGGCCATACTTTTGATACAATACACCAAATTTGAAGTGCGACACTAGTACGTGTTCGTCATAGGCGGCAATTAGTTGAGACGTTTTACAACTCAAAACGGGTGACATATTGGTAACTGATAGCTGATCGTTCAGCAGCTAAATAACATAAAAAGCATAGTTTATATGAAAATTAATTTCACAGTCATTGTTAACATAATTTATCGACTATTTATACATTGTATAGATGTAGGTATAGACTATAGATCGTAACTGAATACAAGTTAAATATATACGCAACGATGTATTTTTGAAATTAATTGATATATTATTATATTTGTAATAAGGTAATATAAAAATGAAAAACCTTTAAAATCGTTTCTCGTCTATAACTGTGGTGAGATAAAAAATGAGCATACAATTTAAAATAGTACCCAGTTCTATACAATGTAAGCATTCTAATCTTGTAGGTAACTCTTAAAAAAAAATCACTATCCTTTAATAGGAGTAGAGTGAATTTAATCATTGAGTAAGTCACTGCAATGGATGTGATTAATTTGAATTCAATGATAAATCATTGGGTACAAAAAACGAGCGGAGGCGGTCTATCAGCGTATTTTTCTATACATAATACGTTACGATGAATTCATCATAGTAAAACTTCGCATTTATTATTAACATATTATATTACTATATTAATCAAACTTACAAGTATTATAGTAAACTACTAAGCTAGTACCATATATTTTTCTATAGAACAGTGTGAATAAGTTCATGGTATAAATGTCTTAAAATTAATCTAAATATTTTTATAATATTATTGAAAACTATGTGTCTAGTCTAGAAAATTTTAATATAAATATTTAAAAAAATCAAGTAATACCTACAGTAATTCATTTTTACAACAAAAAACAAAATGTTACGAATAACTGGTTATGGTACGTACAAATTCCAGTTTATGCTACTATCAATATTATTTACCGAAAATCCCAGATTAAGTTGAAAATTAAGTTTTGCTGCTCAGAATCTAAAATTAACAACATAATACTGCGGTGAATTCAAATAAATATTAGCCTCGTTTGCAGCCTTGTTTGCACCCTATAGGTTTAATAAAATTGGAATAATACAATATTTATTAATTTTAAATACCTAATATAGAAGGTCATAACATATTTACAACGTACATAATTTATTGATAGACGATAGTGAGTAATGGTTTTTGTAATTTGCGAATGAAAATGACCTTAACTGGGCGTTTGAATACAGTGGCTTAAACGGGTTTTCGAAAGGAAACTATACGACAAACGAAACGAAAATGTTTTGTACGAATCAATAAAAAAAATATGCATATTAAGTGGTCTACCGAAACTTTAAGCGCAATGAATAATCTTATAACGGCCTAAACCTCTTAAAATTTAATTTAGTGATAACGATCGTCTATTTACATCGAAATAATATTAACTGAGCAGGGAAATAATAATATAATATATTATGACTCGTAACGTAACAGCGAGAGCACTGCAGCAGCACGTGGTACTGAAATTCAGTAATAATAATAAAAACACTAGAACGAGAATGCGCATTATTGTTATTATTAAAAACCGTCCTGCCGTCAACAGATATAGTCTGGACTATTTTTATCCAGGCCAGTGCAGAGATTCAATGATGTTTATTATGATATTTATCGTGTTTCCATTCACGGGCCGGTCGCCAACTATCCTAGAATATTGCTTTTCTTTTCGTTTATACCATTATTATTATTTTTTATTATGCATCTGCACCGAGTGCACCGTACGGTACTGTGGTCGTAGTTATAAAATCTAAACATCGTACGGATGGCGATTAAAGGGTGATTCTATAGTAGATGCACCCACCTTTATCCATATTCCACATACCAATTAGTTGTTAAAAGGACATCTCAAGATGATAGTATAAATTACCTCCGTCTTGCAAACATACAACATGGGAAATTTACTTTCAGTAGAATATTGAGTTCTTAGCTTAAATATAACAATAAAAATTAAGCTTTCATCAAAAATGTAAGAACATTTTTCAATTCAGTAATTTATAATAATATACTTAAAATTATACTACTAACGAAATAAAATACTCATAACTCGCTTGAAAATTTAAATATTGTATGAAACCAACAAGAGAACACAGATAATGTTTTTAATTTTTATGTCTTCAAGTTTAATAATAGTTTGGGAGTAAATTATTATTCATTCTAATATTAAAGTTAACAACACAAAATTGGTTCTGCTGAACAGAGGCAACACAACTAGGGTGTAATGTTCTAGCGGGAATCACCCATAATATGTGCCAAAAAAATTAATTTGTTTTTGGTACAGTCTATTTGAGCCAAAATAAAATAGGTATGTTTTTTCCGACAAACCATTTGTTTTTATCCTGTATACAAAATTTCTACCAGAAGGAGTGCCTCGATTTAAACATAATATTATAGTATCTTATCTTTTACCAAACTGGATCAAGATGATACTTTAGAGAGGTCATTTTTTGATTTTCTCAATAGTTATTTAATGTCACAAGAAAACCACCGACAAATTACGAAAAACCACTAAAAATAAGATTTTAATTTCTAACGCTTTGTGTATCACCATAGAAACGAATAAAAAATAATAATATTAATTCAACTTAATAAATAATAACAATATAAAATATAAAATATCCAGACTGACCAACCATCACCGCTCAGAATCGTTTTTCGTATACAATGATAATATTGTATCATTGCATTCAAATGTATTACAATCCATTATACAGAGACCCACTTGTATCCTGCTGTACAGCACATATAGGCGTGCGCACGGGGGCAGCAGAGGCAGCATATGCTGCCCCTGGACTTTCTTTGGGGCCACCGGGGCCGGCAAATATTAAATAATGGGCCTCGGTAAAATTATATTTCCACAAAGGATATTTTTTGTTTTGATAAACTATAGATAAATATTTTATACAGGCTTGTAGAAAAGTACACTTTTAGTGGCTTAGTACCTTACTGTACAACCTTTTATCCAAAAAAACAAATATCCTATACAATTTTAATTTTGATATCCAATAGTAAAAAAAGTAAAACTATGGGCTGGTTTTAATGGTGAATTTGAAAAATGGGCCGAATTAATCTCTTGCTGCCCCTGAA
>WHPZ01584610.1:0-13261 GCA_016617965.1 Macrosiphum rosae | reverse complement strand
TTTTTTTTAGTTATTATGTTTATTTTAGTGTGTTTTGTATGCAATTATAGTAATAGGAAATACAAATTATGATTAATACAAGGTATTAATATTTAATTCTATTTGTTAAAGTTAAGCAAGAATGTATTGACATTCAGTATAAATATTAAAAGTTTTTTAAAACAATTAATAATATTATTACAATAATTAGGGACGCAAGTATGTTTAAAAAAGGCAAGAGGGACGTAAGTTACCAACGGCATTTCTATACGTTTTATATTAAACCGAAAGTAGTATGCATTTCTGTATTGGTGAAAATATTATCAATCTGAAATTCTAAGATGCATGATATAATATTTGGAATTTACTGCTATGAGTTTTACCAGCTACAATTGATTTTGTCTGTTTCGTTAATATTGTAAAAACTTTTTCGTTTCCAAAAATACTTCAATTTTCACTTCAAACCAATTTTCCGATTCGCGAGTACAGTGTCAAGACTTTTAAAACAATTCAAGAGAAAAACTAGCTCCTGAAAGACCTTGACCATTCCACGTAAATTAAATTTTCAATAACTATTTCATTTTGTTGAAAAGTTTTATACGAAGTGAACCTTTATGAGCATTATGAAATGGAACAGTACTAAAACAAATATATTCTTTGTCTATAAATTTCATATGACATTATGATATTAAAATACAGTCCAACTAGAAATTAAACGAAGTGTAGTATGATGTCGTTACACGAATGATGTGTTTTTAATGAGTTACTGGCACGTGTGTAATCTAGCGCGTGCATAAAACAAAATTTTAAATTAAAAAAAATGATATAATAACGCAACAGCGTTCATTAATTTATTATTTCTAAATTTTCTCTCCGGTGAATTTTTCTGAAATTATTAGTGAAACACATCTCAAAAATATAAATGATATATTATAATATGATATCAATACACTGGAAATTGAAAATAAAAAAAAATACTGTTTCTATCATTATGATTAACATGTTGTTTGATTTATAGTATTTTTTTATTATCATCTTTCATTTAATGGTCTTCGAGTGACGAACCTATAATATTATTGGATCGGGCTGAGAGAGGATAATATTTCTGTAAACAATTATGTGCATTTGTGTGTATAGTGATATTATATCCTGATATCGAAATTACCTAACTATACGACAGAAATGATCGATATTACCAATATATGTTTCGCCTCGACCATATATTTTGTAATAATATAATACAATATAATTGTATTACTACTTACCCTGGCCATGTGGTGAGGAGCTGAAGTGGCGCACGATGAAGGCACCAGTTCGTGCGTGGTGCCAGTCCGCAGCCGCAGCAAGAGTCTCGTTTGCTCTTGGGAAGCCAGGCTTTCGGTTTTCACGCTCAACAGCACAGGGCCCAGTTGATCGTCCGTTCCAACAAAGTTGAAGTGTTCCTGAAACCAAACAGTCGACAATAAGAGATGAGTCATGTATACGTATACATTTCATCCATGACCATGGCCGGATCATAACAATATAATTATTATGTATGAGTTTCGTAATCGATTGTGTCCGGGAGGATCGATGGACAGGTCGCGTACCTAAACTATATATTTATATACATTAAACGGCTAGCTATTAAAAAGTGGACTAATCAATTATGAAGAAAGAAAGATGGATAGTTATAAATATAGAGTGAGATAAAGGAAGAGAGAGAGAGAGAAAGAGAGAGAGAGCTGAGAGAGAGAGAGAGAGAGAGAGAGAGAACACAATGAAATGGAATTGCGCTCGAGCCAATCGATGGAGACTGCAGTACTGGTTGACACACGATATCGTGAACATTTCGCAAACTTATATGTTGCATAATAACGATATTGTCCCGACTATGTTTGTGTTTATAAAAGTATTGTAGGTATATTATAGGTATATTAAATATATTGTTGTCCTTGAAGCGTCACGTTGCGACCGTGGACTTTATCGGTACCTTTAAATATAAGCCACAAGTACGCAAAGACAACCGGTTATAGCTGTATATATTATGAGTCACATGACGACGGTTTTTTACATGGGTAAAAAAATATATATTTATTATTCACCAACGGGACAAACCCAAATCGAGTAGAACATCCAGCCCCCTTTGAAGATTCGTAGGTGGTGTAAATATTATATTTAGGGACTGTGCCAACAATACTTCGTTGGGCAAACAGCGTCGGAAGCCATTGCGATACGGTCGTTTTCCTGGGCTTTATCCGTTAAATCGAATTAAAAGTTCATAAAAAAAACTTCTATCGTTTCATTATATATATTACGAACAATTATTTTGGTGTTAAAAATATTATGTTATTAAACGCTTAATTTTACGGTGATATTAAACAATAGTAATATTATGTACTTATATATATAATTATTATTATAACTTAAATATAAGTTATAACATATTATGTGGAGCGGTGCGGAGAATAATAATAAGATGGTTAAAACAAAAACTAATGTTAGATAAAAATAACTGTTATATTTTTGTAATATTTTTTGCACTCGAATTTTGCTTTTACGAGATTTTAGTACACAATTGTCTGATTTATAAAAAAAAACTACAATTATGTGTACGAACGGTTAAAACACGAAATGTTTGCTTGTCCATCAGCATTAATTGATGATGTACCATGTACCTGTACGGTTTTTTTTTTGGCAAAAATCTTTTTTTTATACTAACACTCTTAATAATATAATATATATATATCAGATACACACTGTTAATTATTTTTACAATATTGAATGATGACGACAGTATCCACTATCGTATATCGACTATACCGCTATACGTACGTAGGTAGTTGAAATGTACAAACAAAATAACAATTTTATTTAATCGGAAAAGTGATTAAAAATTACATGAAATAGTAGATATTTGTTAGTTCAACCTAACATAATATATTATTATAATAATATGTAATTGTGAAATTGAACTGTTTTTATATTATTTTCGTGTTATACAATAATTCAAACCGTGTTGACAATTTTTGACAGCGTATGAAGTAAAAAAAACTATAAAATCAAATCATAAAATATGTAATGTTAAAATAAATAATTAATGGTATTTGTACAGAGCAGATAATATTTGAGAATTATATAAAATTATCTACCTAGTTAGCTAATGCATATAAAAAAGGTAATAATCACAAACTTATTTTATTACATTGGAAGCTTTTATTATTTTGAGTACAAAAATTAAAAATAATATGATTATTAATTTGTCGTGTAAATAATAAATTATGACTTATATCGCGCAGCGTTCACGTAACGAAGTCATATTATTATGATTTGTTAACACTTAATGTTTGGAAATGTTTATATAAATATAGTAATATATAATTTGTATACTATAAATACAACCAGTGGATTTCGTGCAAAATGAAATCTAAAAAATAATTTAAACTCAACAAAAATATACCTAATCATCACACTGGTATTTTCTTAATTATAATTTGTGAAAGGTTAACCTAATTTAAATTTACAAGATTACATAGCTAATGGTATATATTATCATTATAGGTATACCCGAGTCACAAAGTATAAACACGATAAATTAAAATATGCAGATATCACGTCAACCCGAATTGAGGAAAAAAAAAAACAAATTAGAGATAAATAATATAATAATTGTTTATAAAAAAATATACATAAAAGCGATATTATATTATCAGTTGGTAGTAGACTATGCATATTATATAAAATTATTATAAACGTTCTAAAAACCATATGAAAAAAAATTAGTATGGCTACTTATTTCAATATTACACTGTATATAACACTAATCAAATCAAGCGTTTTTTTATAAATTACTTTAGTTTTTTAGGATCAAGTATAATAGGAAAAATTACTTAACCGCATAAATTCTTTAATTATTTCTGTAGAATAGAACAATAAGACGTATGAAAAAAATCATTGCTCTAGACTCTAGAGTTTCTGAAAATAATATTTCAATTTCGAACGTTGCAGGTATTGCATAATAGCTGTATATATAGTAAAAACCAATTCAAATTTTCTCGCGCCTGAATACATGACGTGTTTTATGCATACTGATTGCAATATTTTTAATAATGACTCGCTCCGCGCGTATAAGTGTACTCAAAACAGTCTCACAAAATATAATATAAACGCAACATCTGCAGCGTATAAGTTATTCCGCCGTTAAAAAGAACCATAAAACAGTCGTCGAGAGTTCTATATACCTGGCGACGGTGAATGAAAACAAAGGTGTAAGTAGTACAACGACAAAAGTCCAAAAACCTAATAGGTAATTTTGTTTTGAAAACGATCGAGGCAGAGGAGTTGTAGGGTAGAGCAGTATTATTCACGAGTGCACACTAGAGGATATTATATTAATATTTAGAATATTATTATTATTATTATTATTATACGGGACTAGTATATTATGTATTTATGTACGTTTTGTTGTCGTGACTATGTTAGTATGCTATATTATAAACCAATTGTTTAAACGATTTCCCGCCAATTGAAAATTACGGAAACCCACCCTCGTCATTAACGGGCTCGTAAAAGCACTACTTCAACTACACAACTATCACGGTAATAAGAATAATGATTTAGATGAAATTTGTATTTACTTTTAGAAGCACGCCGTCGTGCTTATAATAATATATTGTTTGAGCTCGGTAAGGTACTTTACTTTTATGAATTCAAAAGAAGAAGGAAAGAATAACGACTGGGAACAACCGTATTATTCATATAATATTGTGTTGACTGTTGAGGTATATGAATATGCTACCCTCACCTCTGCTCGGAGGCAAACTTTTCACCTATTTAATAGCTTGAGTTTAAAAGGAAAACAAGCGGTCCTCTGTCAAATCACGGATAAATATGTATTTCAATATCGTCTACACCGTGGGTATAACTACCCCTCATTATACAAAAACTATATATAAAATTATCATTATATTATTTTTCAGTTGCATTGTTACAAGGACTTTTTTTGGAAACGGTGTGGTGTGACACATACCTATATACAATATATTTGTGGTACCTATAAAATGCATGGAAGGTGTCGTTGTCGTATAGTAAACTACAAGCAATATAGATAATAAGTCCACATATGCAGTATAGGATAATAAAATATAAACGTCCGACAAATGATTGGAATTTGGTATTGAACAGTAGCCGGATCGTTGTGACCGATAAAGTCCAAATTAAAAACCATCGTAGCTTTTCTGCCACGCTGTGTTTTTTTAAACAGGTGAAAAAATGTCCATTAGGAATACTACAACTATAATAATATGGCCTATAGCTGCGGTCTGCGATGGACACGGCGTGGTTGCGTTGTTTCACGGTCGGTCAACGATTAACGGCTGAATTGCGGCGGTATTCACATTCACGTAGGTGCGTGACGTCACTGAAACGTGAATATTCAACGCACCACCCATTATGAAAATATAATAATAACAATAATAATAAAACGAAAAAACGTACAAATATTACATAAAAAAAAAAGTATCATTACCTGTATGTTTGGTTTTTCTTTTTTCGTCGTGCGAACCGCGTACACACACACACACACACACGTCAACACGTGTTATACTATATTATAACGTTACAGTGCAATACACATAATATATAGGTACATCTCATACGTGTGTAGTAATAATAGTTGCGTATAATATTATTGTGATGTCCACAAACGCGTCGGGTTGCCACGGAAATGAACTCGAATGGATGGGGAAAAAACGTACAACTTGAGTTTGTATGCGCTCGTAGGTGTGTATTTTTTCTACGTGTTATTATAGGTAATGTAGTATTACAGCCTACATGTAAGTGGTAGGTACGTTCATACTTCGTATTATTGTTACTGCGACGCATGATATTTAATTAATTATAATAATATGATTTTCATCGATCGTTTATGCATAGGACATACCAACTTAACAAAAGTTTACACTTTATGGTAACCTCGCAACAATTATTCGTCATGTGTAACGCGAGGAGTTATATATACTTACGTTTGATAATTACATTAATTGTCACTGTATGTTGTAGATATGAAGAGAAAATAAGACTTTTCCACATCCCTGTACAAATAATAACCAGGACCAGAATTTATGTTCTAACTTCAAAGTAAAAACGTAACAAAAGCGTTTCACAATAACGTAGACCATTTATTACTTACTTAAAATATATATATATATATATATCGATAAATCGTATCTATAAATAATGTTTACTAAATGGTCACAGTTGTCCATGTATTTCGATCAATACAATTTTTTTAATAATATTATTACTATTGTCATCGTCGTCCGTATATACAATTGCCTCGGCAGTGGAGCGAGACGCGTTCGTCGCGCAAAAATAATATTCTTTCTCGGTAGACTGCAGAGCGCCGAAGATACAAAAAACAGGGAAAATCGAGTTAGACCCGAAACGCGTGCATGTCAGAATGTATAAAAAATCTGCAGACATACAGTTATTGAAGAGGCTAAATCGGATTGGCGAGAATCTATTATATAGGTAGCTAGGAACAATGGCCCGTCTGCACACACTCAAACAATCTTTATAGGTATAGGTACTATGCGTACATATAAAAACCGTCTCAAAAACAAAATATAGCAATACGAATCACAATATTAATTGCCACTGGAACGTTTTTTGAATAATGGCTGATTTGTCACGACCCGGTGGTCACGTAGGTACATATAATATTATATATTATTGTATACGATTTCGAATAGGTAACGATAGACGTTCGTCTCGTATTCGCACTCACTGCAGTTCGTTATTTTTTACAGTATATATGAATAAATAAAATATATTATAAATTATCGTCGATTTCTGTTTTAAATCTCCTACCGTTGTATAAATGACCTTCCACTCTATATAGGTACTTATTATATCAAAATCATCTATGTTAAAAAAAAAAAATAGAATAAAAGAGTGTAATGAATTGCGACATTCCGCCAATATAGTACACTCGTGTTAATAAGACTCAATATACTCGTTAACTTGGTATAATATAATCACACTATACACAATGAAGATATAATTAATAAAAATGCGTAGGCAAAAAATTATACGCCGTCAATGGCTATAACCGTATAATTATTAATAATTCTATAAGGTTTTATTACAACAATGCGCCTTAACAAAACAAAATCAGGTATAATACACGTGTTATTAAAAACGGTTTAAATTAATGCCGTATTATTATACGTAATATTATTATGTTTTTCTCATCAATCTAAACATCGCAACTGGCTCAACTCTCGAATGCTAATAATTCAGTATCGCGTACGTAATAATACCTATATAATATTCATTCAATAAAATGTTATAATAGTGTGCGGTGCGAGAAAGCTATACGAATGCGTATAATTCTTATGTACATTTTTACACACCGCGAGATTTCATTACACGATGATCTATCATACCGCACACCACGGCGGTCATACGGCCTATAATGTTTAGGAGGGGGAAGACGACGACGGGCATCACTGTTGCGTCGGTGATGCGCCGCGAATTTTCGTCTCGGGATACCTATAGGCAACATCGTCGAGTGGGCGAACGAGAAACGCGCGTTTCGGCTGAGCTCTATTTTATACACAGCGTTCGCGGTTTTATAACAACATTGTACCTGTATATTTGTATCGTCTCGAAAAGTCTACGTATAACACAATATAGTACTATTATATTATTATATTGTGTACCCTATACTGTAAACGCACGTAAAGCTACTATTGTTGTAAGATTTAATATTGTTTTTCGCCGTGATATTGAAATATTTATGTACAATCGCAAGACATATGCATAATATAACGTTTACGATATTGCATCAAGTATGGAGTTTTTGTTTAGGACTACTACAGAAAGGAATGAAAAAAATACGACTTTGGCATTGCCGTATTATAAAAAATACGCCCATTGTTTTGAGAACTCGACTCTCGCCGGTCGTTGATATTACGTAGGTATACCTATTCATAATATCAACGACGTAGCTTTTCCCGTACACTCCATTAGATACTGCAGTTCTCTGTTCGATAAACGCATTGAAAAACAATAAAGTACTGCAGTACTGAGGGTATATCCTCGAAGATTGGAGGAAAAACGTACAATAACATAGGCGGCTTTTGAAAAAAAACGATGGCGAGAGACATAGCAATATAGTATAATATATATTATATTAAACAAACCGAAGGACTCGAAGTGCTATATAATTATGCGCTGCGACAAAATAACATATATTATATATATTATATTATGCACTGCGGTTTTCCCTGCATCAGCACACCCCCGTAGCAAGTCAACAGACGTGCCATCCGAATAAGTTAACGTTTTATTATGTATTTATATAGGTAGGTATATATTATAATCACGGTTGGTCCGGAAGGTAGAACAACGTTTACTTCGGGGGTCGACCAGCACGAAGTGACGGGGGTGGAGGTGGCGGGCCGGCGGCGACACACTAAAGGGCAGCCGACATTTGATCGTGATAATAATATCACTATTATAATAATGGCAATGTGCATAGTGCATACCTATCGGCTAAATCTCACCGAAAACGGCTGTTGCGTTTGCAGGTTTGCATACTAAACAGCTATTTCCCTCCGTCCACCCCACAAAACTGTCTGGCGTATACACCATAATATAGTGTTGATCGTGTATTATAATATCACATTGTATACATACATTATACATAGCAGGGACTTAACCGACCTATGCAGCAAACCGACGTGGGCCCGTTTTCCCGTGTATATATATTTTATTATGCCCTCCCGCGGTGCGCAATCAGGTAAAAGCGCATAACCGGCCACGTGAAAACAATTATGTTTTGTGGTGGGGGGAGGGTGCACTGTAACAATGGATTATATAAGACGACCGGCAAACCATATGGTGCTCGCGTCTTTATAGACAATGGCATCATGGGTTGTGGAGGAGGCACATTATGTCGTCGTAGCAGTCGTGAACGCCGACGCGTGACAACTGTAGTACGCAGCAGCAGCTAGCAGACATCAGTGATCACGGTGATATAGGTACATGCGTTACGTGCAGCGTATATATGCCATACATATATAATAATACAATATACCTACCATTTACCTGTGAGTCGTACCTAAACGACCCGCAAGATATCATCGAAAGTAAGTGCATATATATGCCGAGGACTGCGGGTAAATTTCCATCCAAAAACGTATCAAGTAAAAGACAGATTAATAGAAATAGCTCAACGCTAGATATTATAATATAAGTTTTTTGATATTATATATAGGAGGGTCATAGACCTCCGGCATACTGATACTATACATGTAGGTACTACTACCAATACAGGTATTTACAAAGAAATCACGACGTGTGTCGGGAACGACCACGACTACAGGGAAACGTGTAGGCGCGTGTATACAGGCAGACTGCTGTAGCTATATTGTAATACTACAATACTGCAGGTCGTCCCACACTCGCAAGTTTATAAATTTATAATATACCCGCGGTGACGTTGCGTTTAGTCGTCGGGTATCAGTCGTTAAAATATTTGGTTCCGTCCAAAAAAAGAAAAATATCGAAATTACGAACGGTTCACGATGACGGTCGATGGACACAGGACACGCGGTATATCCTATAATATATTAAAATATAAACAACAATGACATAATGTCCACTGGACAAAAAGGAGACGCCGCCGCCCGCCATGTGCTTCATATAATGATAACAATCATTAATTACGCACTAACGAAGTCAGAACGATTACGTTTCAGATTTTACCGACCGTCTAATGAATGGCTCTTGTTAACAATATAAAGTATAAAGCAATGAATAGTCGGGTACGACAAAATTATGATATATTTTTTTTAGCATTAGAAATTTTTCTACCTTAGAAAAAACGTGGTAAAAGTATACATAATAATATATCGAGTTAAAGAAATTTTAATAATTAAATAAAAATAATGAGATCATTTCAAACTTTAGATACCTAACTGATTAGTAATTAAAATTTTTAGATTCTAAGAGAAGCGATGAATTATGTTTTATGCTTTAATTAAGCACATACATTTTAAAAGTTGTTAATATTTTCTTCGTTCAATAAATTATTAAGCTGCAATATTATAAACCACAAAACGTTAAATTAATTAATTTATAGTTTAAACCTTGTAAATATTTTAATAATAAAACGATTAGTAAATCTGATAAAAGTAACCCGAAATAATACTATTAATTAAAAAAAATATATATCATAGATGATGCGTATTGATAAACTACCACCATTGATTATAAATACTCGTATTTATATTTTATAATTATTGTTTCATTGCTACTACTATGCTGCAGTGGGGTGGTGAGTGTTTGGTTTCATGGCGCCTAGGAGTCATGTTGTAATTTTTTTTTTGTGGGGAATGAGGTTGTTTGATTTATTATAGTTAGGAATAACATAATACAAAAATTAAAATGCTTACTGTCTCATAATAATTATATCTATTAAGAGTAGTTAGGGGTACTAAAATACGTAGGTAGTATATGCTGAGCATTATGGTTTATAAGTGTTCACCACGCCACTGCTACTATGTATGCACATTACAATTTAGAAAACACACTTAAATAAATAATAATTAGTATGGATTATGCATACATATTATACTTTAAAGTTCAATTTATTTTATCTAAGATCGACTAAATCGTGTACCGAGTATCGAGTACCTTGCTGATTTATTTTTACCTTTACCCTAGCATAGTTTAGAATAATTGTCTATACGTATTTTCATTTTATTTATATAATAATATCTAACGAAATTCACATTGACTGTAGTTTTAATATAGATGCTGTATTGTTTAGACCGAGTTTAAATTGTCACATTATCTCTGAAAAAAAAAAATCTCTGCAATTGTACTTATTGCTGGTCTATTTCAATTTATTTTGTATTTATAAATAGTAAATTATCATAAACCATATTCATGGTGGTGTAATGAGAAACCCGTGTAGTGTGTACATCACGTTGTAAGCCCGCTCCGCACGATTTAATATGTTATGATTTTAATTAATCAATATATTATTATCATGGCTGCACGTCATTATTTTCCAACCCCGACCTGTCTATTTGCGATAATCAAACTATAAATCATTAATGCGGTTTAGAACACGAGCTTTTGTGCATAATTAAAGTTCATTGTTCCCTATTTAAATATATACAGTGCTTTTAACGATTAAAAAAAACTAGAGAAAGAAAGAAAGTAATATATTATATTATGTTTATAGTTGTATATATATTATATACAAATAAAAGTATATGCCTATTATACATCCAAATACGGTCGAAGATAAAAGGTCGTTAAAGAATTTCAATTCGAACAAAGGTCGTTGTTCAAACAGAGAACTTGGAGCGGGTTTTTTCACAGGGTCGAGGGACCTTTTTTTCTGGGTCACCTAGTGTGCCACGGTTAATACAATTTTTATTCGAATACCTACTGTATAGACACTCTACGATCAATAATATATTTATACTTTGCCTTATGACGAGCAAACTTTAAAAAAACAGTTTTTCATTTTTTAGGGAATGTTCGAGCGTTTTAAATGCGTAAACAAACGAGGAAAATATTGAGCGTGTACAGCATCTTCTATAGTACCTCCTACCTGCTTAGGCTACACTGTTTACCCTCTATGATATTGCTTGTATTAACTTAATTCACCATGCAATGCGGTAACCAGGATTTTTTCTGGGGGGAGGAAGATTGTTAGAATATTTTACGGCTTATTACAATAAAATAAATTGGTTCTTATTTAAGAATATAATGATTGCTAATTTAAAAATCTCCCTGCTTAATGATTTTTCCCTACTCAAGTTATAACTTATAATATTACCTTTTTTATTTCTTACTGTCAATTTCAACTTGAGTTTTTTTAAAAATATATGTGTTATATTATGTTTATTGTTTATATGGCTTATTTCGTATGCCTTATGTATTTCAAAGCTATATGAAGCTAAATATAAGCTATTTCAAATCTATCGGTTTGTAATTTTTTAAAGATTCGTGTCCACGATAGGTAAATATACAATTTCCAATTTGATATTTAGGGAATAGGGGGTTTGACTGTTTAAACTCTTACACCCCCCGCCCTATCTACAGCACTGCACTAACGTAAACATATCAAAGACAATCGGTCACTTGACCTATAGGTGGGTTTCCGAGACATATAATTTTGCTGCAGGTGGAAACCGAAGAAAAATTGTGAAAAAAAACCGTTCTGTCAGCTGGTGTTCGAAAAACGTTAATCGTAAAACCGAACGTATATAATATATCATATAAATATATAATGTATATATAGGCAACTCCAACCACCCTCTACCTGCGTCTTAACATACTCCTATGTATATACACTTATTATACTTCGGCGACTATTGTACACATTGTGGCGATAGCATACGCCGAGCACGTTCTTATAGACGATATTTCTCGCCTAAACCCGATGCACACAAACACCACCTGCCCCCTTTGTGTGCGCAAACACTGCAGTACCTATCTATGCCTTGTCCGTAATACCTGCTCGCTGCTCCCTCTTATCCGGCCGGAAACGGCACGCACTCACCGAAAACGCCAACCAGAGTATACGTTTACGTTTACTGGAAACCGAAGGCAAACCAACCGATTTATCAGGTGAAAAATGGTCAGTGTTGGTCGGTCTACCGCGGTGATCGTAACGTCTAGTTACGACGAGACGAGTCCTGCAGCCTATATTGTGTAGAACCTAAATACGATTGCTGAGAACAAAACCGCGTATTGTCTGTATATATATATATTATACGTACCATCGACTGACGCCGAACTACGCAAGGCTATAGATTTATATTATTTTTTATCGTCTATTTAAGACAACGCTGTCAGCCTGTATACAATATCTAATACCATTATTATTATTATTATTATTGTATACCGTCCAAATAGCTACCATTTAGAGGATTATATTTCACATTTTTATTATACCGTTACCGTAACCCAGAAACTATACTTGGTGATATAAATAATCAAAAAAGAAAAATCTTTTAGCCATTATAAAATAAATTATTCTTGACCGTCTTAACTTACATCGGATCCCAAACGGCTCCCGTCCAAAAAAAGTTTGAAAATCTGTATACTATGTTCGTTCAAAATCCTTACCAAAATTACCAAAATCAACAGAAGAAGCTCAAGATAGTTTAGACAAAATTAATATTACAACTTCGGAAAATTCATACTACACACCCAAATATTTTTAAGGTTATTGACATACTAATCAATATACAATCTGAAACGAAAATTAAAG
>WHPZ01584609.1:86108-97465 GCA_016617965.1 Macrosiphum rosae | reverse complement strand
AATCTAAAATATAAACCTTCTAAAGTGGAGTTTAATTATATACTACCAAAAAAGCACGAAAAGTGAAATTTTGAAACGTTTAAAAATAATTTTTTTTAATTATTTTATAAGGTTATAATAAGTTTGGCACTGTTCAATATTATAATTTTTACTATTAAAAATAAAATAACGAATGCATAAGTCTTTTATATGTGTGTGTGAGTGTATGTGTGAGGGGGGGGGTTAAAAAAATTTTACGAGGGTGGAAATATGATAAATGGCCAGGAGCGCTATATGAGCATTGCTATGGGTCTGATTTTACATATACTTACTATTTTATGATATAGGTATTAGGTAGGTACAATCAATATTATTGTAATATTTTATGTTATTACTTATTTTACAGGTGAAATTTGTATTCGGACTATTGGACTTCAATCGTCTATAATCGACAGAAGGGCGTAAGTTATGATCAATATGAATCCTCGATTAAATATTATCGTAGTTGTTATCGTACCTTACCTATATGTACCTATGTATAATCAATAAATGTAATATATACATCCAATTTTTAACATTTCTTCAAATTAATTTGTTTTCCCTCGATTATTCGAACACTTGGTAAATCGAAAACCTCTATAAATCGAATTTTTAACTCGGTCCCCTGAATTTTGAATTATCGAGTGACTATATTACTATAGATAATAATATA
The DNA here is from genome assembly GCA_016617965.1 of Macrosiphum rosae. Taxonomy (NCBI): domain Eukaryota; kingdom Metazoa; phylum Arthropoda; class Insecta; order Hemiptera; family Aphididae; genus Macrosiphum; species Macrosiphum rosae. The sequence continues at coordinate 96,774 of WHPZ01584609.1, read as the reverse complement.
TATTATAGCTTATTAAATTACTAGCTACCTGTGTAACTCGTTGACGGTGAGTACCTACCGATTACGGAGGTCTAATCGTTTGCATTATACAAGTCACGCCGATAAGTTTCAAACGTTATGGTGGATCAAAATTCGAAATTTAGAAGTGGCGATAAGTAAGACGTAGGTGATGAGGTTTGTTACAAGGCTAGGCGCTTTGGCAGTCTCGTTTCGAAGGCGGGAGTGTTTGAACTTTGAAAGTCGAGTTTGAATGTCCATAGTACAATGTCTCATGCCCCGTGTAAATCGGTAATTTAAAGGACTTGATACGGTCCCCCGGTGTATGCCAGGTGCTGTTTTGTATTTATAAAAATATGTAAGACCTAAGGCCGTGTTGGAGTGTCTAGCAAGTCAGTCATCACTCACGGTATAAGTATTCCGCACACTATAGTTTTGTGATTCGCGTGTGTCAATGATCGTAATAGTTATTTTAATTTTAACATTACACAATTGGGAAATAACGTATGCGATAAGCACCTATTGATAAAAAATAAAAAATATTTTCCCGGCGAATTTCATACAACGATAATTAAAACTAAATTAGCAAAAAACAATCAGTAAAATGTAAATTAAAAATAGTCTATGAATCACTTGTCAGTTACCATTATACGATAATAACACAAATAAATGTAGTAATTTTCTCAAACGATTACATTCCACAGAGTTTTTCCAATCATCAATCTAATCGGTAGTAAATTAGCTTTTAGTTGCTTATGCATATGATAGGGTATAGTCGTATGTAATAATATTTCATATTTACAAAACTGTTTTCTTAACACAATTTTATTTATCTCACTAAATGCCGATCTCAAGATGTCATTAAACCTATGCGTCTACGCACAACAAAGGAATCAAGGAAATATTAAACATTATTTTTAAATTTTTCGTGGAGTAAACACATTCATTAAATATTATTAGTTACTACCAACGAAAATGTAATAATAATAAATTTTGGACAATACATTTGACAATATTATTATTATATATATATATTTTTTTTTATTATCCGTTATCGGTTATTTTAAACATACATTATATTATTATAGTCGGTGAATTGAATTAATTTCCATATTCAATTCGACGGAACAAAATATCAAATATAGCTATTGTAGTTATAATAATTATTATTAATTCGTGAACAACAACACAAAATCATGAAGTTGTAGTTGCTGCAAAGGTCCTTCATTAAATGTGGGCATTTTAAATCCTTAACACACAATACCGGAACGTCATCTGAAACAGAAAAAAAACATTGAATATTATTTATTACTCATCATTGTCATTAAACTACTAAATATAACTATTTTACAATATTAAACTAAAAGTCGTTTAAAACTATTTGTTTGGTCAGTTTTTAGTTATTTAGAGGAGGTTTCATAGTAATTAAAGTAGTTAGATTATTCTCAGGATATTTCATATCAAATATTTTGAAAAATGTTCGACTCTTTAATTTTTATTTCTTATAAAATAATAAAAACAATACATTTTTTTATTGCTAAAACTACCTAAATGGTATAGATAAAATATTATACAAATAGGTACAAAAATCTAGCATAACTCTGGTAAGACTTCTTATCATAGAGTAAGAGTACTTATCCAACACTTATTATAGTAAAGAAATTAGAATATCTAGGGAATTCCCGAACCCAAAAGCTATAGTAAAAATCTGAGTATCATTAATTATGATGATACGCAGCCTGGATTCATACAACTTCCGGTGTATATATTATTATATGATACTCAAAGCATTCGTGTCAAGATCAGTGAAATTTGTAATAAATATTAATTAATAAAGTTATAAGGTCGGTACATATATTATCGTAATTAAGCCTAAAAGTTGTTTTTTTATTTACAAAGTCATACAATTTATCGATGTCATATTTTCTTATATTGATTGTTTTGGATTTTTCTTTTTTTTTTATCATTAGATATCATCATTAAACCCAAATGAATTTTAATTTTTAAGCTGTCCATAGGTTCTAAATTGTCTAAATAAGATTCACCTGTATTTTATTAATCTTTCATCAATATAAACGTTGTTTTTTTTAGGCCAATTATTAAGAATATTATTTGCTGTAAATTTAGATATTTTACTATTGTAGATAAGGTTTCTTCTCATCTCGATGGTTTCAAGTTGGGCAACAATAATGCTCCTAGATGAGTTATTTATATATAATCTGGTTGCCACTATAACCTTGATTTTCGTATTGGTTTTTAAACCAATTTTTTTTACGATTTCTGGTAAGTTTTCATTCTCAGTTGGGGGTATTCCGGCTATATAAACAAAATGTCTAAAATTTATTTGTTCTATAATATTGGTTTTAAGTTTAATAATCGAAATTTCATTTAATAAATATTTATTTTCGTTATAAATGTTTTTATTTTCGGTCTTCAAAGTTTTTATTTCCATTTTCATCGAATTCACTTCTTTATTAAAGTCATAAAATTGTGTATCAATAAAATCAACATAGCGGTTTAGTTCATTCGTTGTGTCTATGTTTGTTGATAGTTGCTTTTTGAGTGACAGATTTTCAACTTGTTTACAATTGCAACATGCAAACTTTCCTTTGTTGATCGTGGACATTTTCTTGAGATTTCTTTCTGAGATGCCTAATACAATAAAAAAAGTTCCGTTTTTTTTACACATACACAGCAATCATATGTGTCTGCATTGAGAACTACTTTAAAATACAATGCAGTATTCACAATAGTTTTGCGTTATCAGTCAACGAAACAAGATTAAGGGAGCTCCAGTCGATCGTTTAAAGAAATTAATATAGACAGTTTAAATGATGACAGTAAAATTACTTGCAAGTGTGTACAAAGAAACGAACATTAGTATGTGTGAGTTTAATTTGCAATCGTTTTTCGTCAATATTTCCTAGAAATGTCCTGAATTATAAAAGTAGCATACTACCACCCAGTATAGGTTGGTCGTTATTTATGTCCGCAGTCAATAATTAACTTACATACTCACAGGCATTGGCAATGATATTAAATTAGATAAACTTTTTTCAATTTAGAAAAGTGGTTTTTTAGACCAAAATGCCAGACAAAACTGAAGGAATTAGATTTGATGGATTTCAATTTTTAAAACCGATATTCATTAATTACCGAGTTAACTAGGTTTCGGCCCCGGCGATTTTGAATATCTATTTTTTCAGCTGAATAAAAATATGAACCATAAAACCATGAATAAAAATATGACATTTTTATATTTTTAATATTATTCATTATGACACTTACAATAATTGGAATATTAAAAAATACCACTGGTCAAACCTAGTAAACTTGTGAATCAATCATAATCCGTTTTCAAAATTCAAATCGAACTGGAACCCCTTTAAGGAATTTAAATAATCAAATGTACCGAACAACGTTTAGATACGTACTTTAAACTCATCATGATCGATAACATAAGGTATAAATTACTATAAAAAAAAAAAAATAATCTAAGAGCTGGAATATTATGCAGAACCGATTGTTTTTGCTCATATTGCCGATACTTTAATAAGCCTACCTATAATATATACCCGGCGGACGGTCACTCATTATTATAATATTATAAACCATCTGGTTTTTAAATCACCGAAAACACCGAATTCTCATCCGTCGTTTAATTTTATCTGGAGTAATAAAAATATCTACTATATTTTCTTAATTACAGTTTTTCATAATTTTATCGTAATGGTGTTTTTATGATTGATTTATTTACCGAAACGTTTGTCAAAATAACTTTATTGTCAGCAGGCTCAATATTATATTATATTTTAATAATCGAAAACACAGTTTACCGCCCTAGTATGCTGCAATTCAAACAACACGTTTGTATCTTGTGTCGTTTGATCAGCTGTGCTGATAGTCAATGAGGCTGCTGTTGTTCCGTGAACACGAGATTATTCCGATCACAACAAAATGGCGTATTCCATTCAGGTGATTTCGTAAATCTATTTTTTTACCTAATATTATAACCTACCCACATATCAAAAATAATAATATAAAACTATAAATTACTTAAGTACATTTTCTCCCCGAATTTTGAACATTTTCATATTGGAACATTATAATACTGTAACATGACATATAGAAATAATAATTTAATAATTTAATCGATTATTTATGAAAGGTGTTAAGTTCAAAAATTAAAACTTTAGGAAAATTTAAAAAAACTGTCAACCACGATTGAATTATCGCAGACACACCCCAAAGATTATTGTAGTAATGTAGTCAATATTATTTACTTTATAGCCACTCAAAACTATAATATAAAATATGATATCACCTGACAATTATTAACAAATCTATATACTATGGGACTTAGGTAAAACGGTTTTTAATGTTGATTCATTAACAAGATTACTGTGTTTTAATCAAAGTGGTTTTTAATACACTCAAAATTCTTTATTTAAAAATAAAAATAATAATGTTTCGTCCTTTCATAATTTAGTTAAAAATACAAAATAAAAAAAATTTCCTGGGTTAAAGTATTGTAAACTTGTGTAATGAATAGTAATCTGTTTCCAAAATAAAATCCATTAAACCGAATTACCACAGTTTTATCAGGCGATTATGACTCAAAAGTCTAAATAATAGGTAGATAAGTACCTACTTTTTAATTTTCAAGCTGCGGCAAAAATGTATTGAATAAAATAAAGTTCATGAAATTTCAATTTTTAAACAGAAAAATGTACACATGATAATAATATTATATTAGTGTACTATTGTAGTATTATAGTATAAAAACTATTTTAAGTTCATCGAGACGTCTTTGAACAAGTTCCGAGACGACCGTTATAATGCCTATATTTAACCCCTTAAAAATAGTTGCTTAATAAACAGATAAGTGATATTTTTTGCGTAGTTAAAAATATTGTGAAAACGTATGTAAAAATGTATTTTGACATTTCAACGCGTCGTTAAAAATGTCCATCTAAAACGCCTAACAACTTAACGATAAAAATTACAAAATTATAGGTCGACGTCTTTCAACTGCGTAGTGTAGTACCTACCATGACATACTATTATTTATTAGTGTTTACTATTTACTATTGTACCGAGCACGACATTATTATTTAGTTTTTTATTTACCTCCAAAAATGTTGGGACAACCGCAACACGTCCCGTGTATTATCGCCGAATCGTCTTGACACTTCCAGCTCGGACACGCTCTATTCGAACAGTAATTTACTGAAAACATAATATTAATATTATTATCGGTATAATATAAGTCGTTGTAATTATATGGCATGCGTACAACGCAGTTGAAACAGGTGTGACATACGCCACACGCAGAGCCCTAGGCCACAAACTAATATAATTATTAATAGACAAAAGTAATAACGTAATGTATTAAAAGCAGATTATCCAGGTAGGAAAAACAATGTAACTGACAATATTGATCAGATCTTATCTGTAGGCTAACACGGGTTTGGCTTCATAATATCATCTAGATTCAAGGCTGAGTATATTTTAACAAGTGAAAAAGTTAGAATTAAGTCACTTTTAAAATAAGTTACTTAATAAATCACTCCATTTAAGAGTAATTTTAAATGTCCCTTCCTCGCATAGTATGATAGTATAATATAGTATTATATTATAATATCCTAATATAATGTATGGTATTATAGATTGTACGGTTATGTATTAGGTACCTCTGTATATATCGTCCATGTGCAAAATGCAACGGCTGTCCTGTTGCATGGCTCTGCCGGTGGCGTTGGACACGATGGACCACGTGCTGTCGGACAACCCTGATGCGACGACGAGAAAAGAGAATGTGAAAAATGTGCGCATAACTGCCCCGTTGGACTTCATGGTGGAGAATGAACGGATTTCCGACTAGCGTTGGTGTTTTATATTACAACACGGTCTGCCCCTCAACTTTCGGTGCCTGTGAGTAATAACGAGTCTCAGTGTAATTAATGCTTATCACAAGCTATGATATTACCTATTGTTATAACAACGGTTTGACTGCAGTAAAAAATTCGAGAACGCCGATTTTCATGTCGGGAGTCGACGATGACTAAAGCGGAAGAGTTATTCGCGACAGAGCACTGCACTAGAACGACCGCACCTCACTTCGCCCTGCAATAGTTTACGATATTGTTAGTATTGATAGTAGACGATCAAGAAAAATAAAAAATAAAAGATTATAATATATTATTTTAACTATAGCTCTGTTGACGATGACTATGTTAATATAATCATAGTATGTACCTATTTGGTGTAGGTCACTTTGATAAGCATGAATTAGAAGCAGTACGTGTTCACGATAATATTATGGGAAACACGCTCAGTATCTCAGCGTAGAGTACGGTTCAATATTTTAAACAGGGTAGGGGACATATGCGAATAAAAAATGGTTTTGGCCAGTGGGGGAAAGACGTGCAAATTTCGGACGTATCATGCATATTATACTATATAATTTCGCAGTATTTCATGTCGGTGAAGAAAAAACATGTCTTTAGCCCTAAAAATAATTATTGGTTTCACACTTAAATCAAAAGCATTCAAAATGTAGATGCTAATATATGTATTATTTTCCAAAATACAAAGGTAATTAAAATGTCAATGTGGGAGCATCGAGGACATATATAATATATTCAAAGTGTCTATAGAAATATGTCTGTATAACAGTTTGCCTTGAGAAAACAAATAAATAAAATTATTTATTTTTACAACTTTAATAATAATTTATGTATAACAATTAACAAGTGTAGTAAGTAATAACTAATAACTAATAACATACTTAATAAATACCAATATATTTTCCTATAATAAGCCCCGTAAAATTCGTCTTCTCGATAAAAAATAATATTTCATGTGTATTATATTGCGGAATATTTGAATATCTAACTTCAAAAATGCACATAAATTCATGAAAAATAATTTGTGGTTGAAATGGGTGGTTTCAATTTAAAAAAAAAAGTTGAGCAGCACTCGTGCTTAAAACTTAAGAACAATAAAAAAAAAAAACAAGTAACATAATATTGTCCACCCAAAATAGTAGAACGTCTAGTCAAAAATTTTTAAGTCCGTTTTCATAATTTAATTCAATTATTTTCGAATAGAATTTAAAATATCATTGATACATTTGAGGTATTTTTTTTACATACAATCGTAAAAACATAATAATAGTATTATGACGAATGAAATTTTTGTAAATCCAAATCAAAAGTGTATGATAATGTATCATTATTGGTATATGTCAAAATATTTTTTTTTAGTTATATTATATATTATGACGCATATAATTTTATTTCAATCGAACAAAATTAAGAAATTGTATATCTTTAAATTGTATTATTTAATTTGATTAATTCAACAATTTATATGCGTCATTTGGCGATTATACTTTAAAACTATAGACGAGTGTCAGTCATACAAATTTACTGTTGCATTATCTATTAACTACTGACAGCTAAAGTTATCGAATGAAAGGAATTTAAATCAATATAGTCTGAATATAGCACATTTTATATTTTGCAATTTAGACTTCTTGACACAATTCTATTGTATCTAAATATTGTTGATTTTATTAGATTAGAAATCTTTTCTCGTCGATATATCAGTATTAAAAATAAATAATATTAACTACGTCGAGATCCAAATATGTTGTAAGTTTGCAACATAACTTTAACTAAACTGAGGACTGGAACCTATCCCCTTTTTCAGTATTGGTTCCGGTTCCGGTTCTTGATAAAAATATTTAATCGTTTGGTGCAGAACTTAAAAATAATTGTATGATTCCCGATCGGTTGAACATTTTAAATTTCATGTATATTGGTAGTTATTTACTATACATTTTACATAATTTATAAGTAGGTAGGTATGTACTGGGTTAGTATATATTTACAGTGAACATTATACATAATAATTTATGACAAACTTTTTTAGTAGATAATGAAGCATTCATAAAATATGTGTCCATATATAGAGAAATGTTATCATATTAAATTTATATTAAACTGAGTAATCAGTGGCGTATTTATGTGCAGGAACTATAGGCACGTGTCTACAGAGGCATATTTTTAATTGGGAATTTTTTCTTTTCAATATTGATGATAGTTATTTGATATTTCATATTGACTTGTCATATTAGTTTTCTGTTATTGTAAAATATGTAATTTGTAATCGAATAGCTATACCGTATATACTTAACAGCCACCAGTGAAGTATATAGGTACATTTACAGTTATTTAGCTATAGTAGGTATTTATTGTTGTTCTGTATTCATTATTGTTTCTTTGTATAACAATCGTTATTTATTTAATATTTAAAATTTAAATTATATAATATCTAGAGTGATTTTATTTTGCTATAGAAAAACCTGCAGTTTCTCAAATAGTTGATAGCAGAAATCATAAAGTTTATTAATTATTTTTTCATTCCGGTAGAATTTTACTTTTGAAAAAATATTCAAATTCTTTATTTTCTTTTTTAGGTTTTGTAGGAAATAGATTTTGGATTTTTTTTTTTTTGTAATAACACTAAAATATAAGTGGATTTTGAAAAAAAAAGAATATTAATTTGCTATATACTATACGTCTACACTCAGGGCCGGATTGGTATGTATTCGGCCCAACGAGATTATCACTTCTAAGCGGCCTATTTACACATTCAGAGCCCCAAATATTACGAAATATAATAATTATGAGCTTATAGGTGGCAAATCGTATTTTAAGCATGAATTTATTTTCACTCACAATCACACAACCGGCCCAAAACGTTTTAAAACGAAAATTCTGTTACATAGATTATAAGGTACATTGATCTTATTTTGACGCTTTAAACTTTGCTCAACTATTCATTTAAATAGCGATCTAAACGTTGATACGAAAAAAATTCCTAAAATGCTACATTTTACTTACATAGGTGTGGGCGGCATACCTGTTGAAGGCTCTTTTACTACAAACTTAACTTATTTTGTAATTTTTGATTGAATGATTTCTGATCGAACATCAAAACTAAAATAGATAGTTTACCGCAACATTGAGTAACACTTTGGGCGAAAAAAATTTCAAATATTTTAATTTTAATCATTAATGTAATTGAAAAACGTTTTAAAACGAAAATTCTGTTACATAGATTATTAGGTAGAGGGATCTTATTTTGACGCTTTCAACCGGGATTAACTATTCATTTAAATAGCGATCTGAACGTTGATACAAAAAAAATTTTTTTTTACTTACATAGGTGACTACACTAGTTAATCAATACAATCAATCGAAAATCCATTGCCTACATAACAGAAAAAATTAATAAGGAATTTTAATATGTGTTCAAAATTATATTCGGGCTTTTGGTACTGGATGCATTTTTTTTCCGCTTTTAAGGAATTTCATAATAAAACTTTTTTGAATTTCGAAATTAGTGATAAATGCACATATGTACGTTACTTCGTTACGGTTATCCAATAATCTTAGCCATAGTTTATCTTTAAGGGAACTCTCGCACACTAATCATCAGTCACTACACACACACAGTCACTATGGGTATAGAGTATTGCCGAAGTCTAACCCTTTAGAATGGTTCTCTTTCAACAGCCTTGTGGGGACTCCAACGTATCAGGTTTGAAGGAGTAATATTTAGGCAATTTACATGACATAAACAATTTGTCTATTTCTCTATGTGAGTAGTAAATTAACATTGGCGTGTGTTTCCGAGAATCGCAGTAATGCTGCGTCGGGCAACCTCCGCCGGAGGCATCTCGCACCCTCACGCACATGTCAATAGATCGCGAAAAATGAAAATATTCTCGTTTGCATAACTATAAAAACTAGTAAAATCAGTAATAAATTAAATATAGGTACTTCCTAAAGTTCAATTCAAGCGGGACGCCTGTAAATTTTAATATTGAACTATGTAATTTTGAGGAAAATTATTACACTAGAAATAAAGTGAAAGACAGTGCCTTTTTATTAGAAAAAAAAAACATTAATTTTTTAAGTAATAAAAGACAACAGGAAAACAAAATAATTAATAATTAATATATTATTATTAATAATAACAATAATAATAATAGATTAATGGTTCTCTATATTTTTCAAATTATTTTTTTTAAATCTGCTTTAAAGTAGCCGGTTTGGTTTTTATGTATGAATGGAACTGTTGACATCTTGTTGATGTTACTTTGTTGATCTTTTAATACAGAGACTCCCAACTGAGTTTTTTCACTGCTCCATATTTTATTCATATGAGAGAACACTCTTTTGACTAGAGCGTTACTACCAGGAAGACACAAAATGTATTCTACAATTATACAAAAATGTACGTGTGAGAGATCATTAACATTGAAATGCGTAAAACTTCCACCCAACGATTTTCAGTAGCTATATATTCCTGGTGTTCCAGTCGTGTATATTTTGAGCTGTTATATAATAATAATAATAATAATAAATTCATTTCAACTTCTTCATATAATAAATTACAATTTAAACGTACACATTAAGTTCATACCTACTCTCTATAAGCAATAGCTTGTGGTGAGAGTAGGGAGTCTGCTACAATATTAATTAAATATACACATATAATTGATACAATTAATGAAAACTCGTCAAACACCATTGTGTCTTGTCTGTTACTAATAAATTTCTGTTTAATAAGTAAGTCCATCACTTTTTGAACT
>WHPZ01584609.1:22150-86058 GCA_016617965.1 Macrosiphum rosae | reverse complement strand
TTTTTTTTCTCTAACAACTGAGATAATATACAACTGCGTCAGATAATAATACCGCGAGCCACGTCTTTCGGGCTACTATTTATATAGAAAACTAAAAACAAACAAACGAAAAAAAAAAACCACACAACTATTACGGTGCAAAGATAATTTGGCGAGCTTTGTAAGTCTCGAGGGCATAGTACATATATTATTCGTGTCGTCGCATTACGAACAAAGGATGTAGTCTGTTTTATATCATTAAGAAACCATTGGTACAAATGTGCGGTTTCTTTCGAAACGGCTAATCATCGTTGTCTTCGTAAACAGCAGCGAATGGTTTACCGTCTTACCGAACATATGTTCAAAACATAATAATAATAATAATAATAATGATAATACATTTATTTCAACTTCTTCGCATAATATATTACAATTTAAAACGTATACACTAAGTTGATACCTACTCTCTATAAGCAATAGATTGTGGTGAGAGTAGGGAGTCTGCTACAATATTAATTAAATATAAACATTATCACAGCAATAGGAGTAAATGAACATAAATAAAATACAATAACTAGTTTAAATAATAATACAAGGCAACTAATAGAAATATAAAGACGGGAGAGATTTTGAAAGGGTTTGCGTATATAATTTTTTTATCATTACTTTGAATTTTATATCGTTGTCAATCAATTTGATATTCAAAGGTAGGCGATTCCCTCTGTTTATATGTAATAATTACCCATCAAGGATGTATTAGGTTTGAATAATTCTAAGTTCCCATTACACATCCCTCTTGTTTTATATAGGTTATAGGATTCAAAATCTACTTTGTTCATATATATTTTTCAAATTGATGCTTTATTGTATAATTGTTCCAACGTTAGTATATTTAATTTATGGAACGCTGCGGAATTAGTGTTATTTACAGAGTCATGAATATTTGACATTATTATTCTTACTAGGGTTCTGTGTGTTATATTAAGTGGCTCCAGAACGTTTTTACAGGCAGAACCCCATACTATAGTATGCCATATATTAGGACAGACTGAACTAAGGCAAAATAAACCATTTTCAGACTTGAGATGTCTAAGATATTACGTAGTTCTTTAAATATATAAAAACACTTTCTTAAACGCATTATTAGCACATCTATATGAGATTTCCATTTTAATTTTTCATCAAAAATCACTCCTAGATATTTGGTTGAACTTACTCTAGAAGTACAATAACATTTTTTAATACATTCTTTAAATATATTTATATTCTTAAATTTATTGTTATGTAATATATGATTGTGACTTGAGCAGGTGAGCTCTGTCTCGATAAGGCAAAAGGAATAAAAACGTAAGACAAAAGGATTAATGATATATAATATTAAATTGTATTTATTTCGCAGGAATTGGGCGATTATTTTTTCATTCGTTTTATTCATCCGTTTGAATATTTTGAGTTGTATCAAAATATCATAATATTAATATAATACCTATTATATTATATTTATGTAAACGCGTACACCAAAAAAAAACCCTAATGAATTAATCATTTCAATTTGAATAATTTTAACCGTTTTTTTTTTTTTAAATAAATGTAAGTTTGTGGTTTATGGATGTTATGCCGAATTGAATTTTTGAACACTTTTCTAAAATCACCTTTATCCAGAGATCCATATTTCGTATTAATTTACGTCACAATTCTAATTTGTCTCATTATTTTTACGTTACACGACAACTAATTTTAAGTAATTATTCAACACGATGTCATAAAAGTATGTTAAAATGTTAATTCGTTGTGATTTATTAAATAACTCAAAGATCTTAAAAAAACACTGTTTTAAATTCCAAACTTACGAATTCTAAATTAAAAATTAAACCAAATAGGGTTTGAAATTTTAGAACTTCTAGTGGTTAGACTCCAATCTGTTATTCAGGTAGTATGAGCGATTATTATGAACCATTAAGCGGACGTTTTACCAATGATTTTCACTAGTAAAAACATGATTTTGTAGAATATAAATACAATTATTTTTTGTATAATTTTAGACTGTAAACCATTGTTATATAACGCGTATAACAATAATATTTCGGAGCAATAGACGTTTTAAAAATATTTATTAGAAAAAAAGAAACAAAAGTATAAATTATTTATTGTATTTATCATATCAAGTTATTCGTTCTAAGTAAATTCATTTAAACTTAAACCATTTAGCTTTGACAAATTCAAAAGTTGAAATGTAATAATAGTACGAAATGTATTTATCTTAATGATTATGATAACAAAAAAAAATTACATACAAATTTTTATGTTTTTTGCCTCGCAAGCCAGAAGATCTAAAAAAAGTAAAAAACAAATTATACCCATAATCATAGGATTTATACTAAACATTTATATCATAATAATGGGGTCGGTTGCCTATTATAGTGACTATAGCTGTTGTGATTTTTTATCACAAAAACTAGTAAGGGTGTCTCTATATTTTCTTTCTATCTCTATCATTATCTCATATACTTTTTAGTTTTAAATAGGTAATATTTTTATTTTCAAATTATTTTTCGAATATTTTCAGTGTAGAAACGTTACATATTATTGTATGTACGGTACCTACCCGTTACGCTTTATGTGGAAAAAATCCATTCTGCTTCCAATTTATTTTCATTTTCACTAAGTAAATTATTATATTGATATTATTATTTTTACAACTTTTTGTTGAGATAAACCCATTTTAATATTTCAATTATTAATATTATACAGCTGTTATAAAGTTATCTTAAAGGTCAATTAAGTCGGGTGTATAAAATTGGTTTTATTTCTTTTTGGAGTGTTTCGTCTTATATTCCGTTGTCTTTTATTGCATTTGCTTTATTTTCCACATTGGTTGTTACCTTGTAAAACATAAAGTCGACTTAAAACGGAAAATTACATTTTTCTCGGAAAATGTATTACAAAAAAAAGAAGCAATTTAGTCTATAGTCCCCATGATGCGAATGGGCACAAAGGAGAATTAATTAAGGCGAAACAAGACAGTGCGTGGTGTAGGACATTTTGTAGTAATTCGTTCGCACACTAAAATATAATTAAAACTAAATTCGAACAAAGTATAATTGGACAACAATTATAATCAGAGCATAATAGGTGTACGTATATGCATGCGGTATTTCAGTTCGTTCTTTACAATATAATATATTATACCTATAGGTACGAAATATGGAAAATATAATAATATAATATATGTTATTATAATCGGATTTCTTCGCTATATTATTATACCTGTGTATAATATAATATTATAGTCGTATTATGTGTACACGCGATGCCAGTCCCTCGAGTCCTTGTACGACGTAAGTATATTATAATCAATGGCATAAGGAACTTCAATGAGAGATCATGAACTTCGCGTCGTCTACAGCCGCTGGAGCTTTGGCGGCCTTTATAACAATAACTTGGGCGTTTCGGCTGCAGAGAAGTATTTAGTGTGCCGTTTTATAAATCTTAAAGGCGAGAGCTAAAAAATAATTTAATTTTACGCGATTTATTACGCTCACTTTGTTCCCTTAGCATCTACTCATATTATTACTATTATTATTGTTACTATAATGTTCCACAATAACGTAAGAATTGCGTTTATTCAATTTCGAGTCACAATTAATGAGGCATGATATTAATTGTGACTGGAAATTGATTAATATAATACAGTAATTTAATAAACACGTAACCAATATAGGTAAGTATACTGTCCGATAAAACGTGTAATTGTTTAAGTATTAGACCTCGGAGCCGTTTAATCGAAGGCTTTCTCTTCTGACTGGTGGTGGTATTAAGAATATCATATGAATAAAACGAATGGACTATTTTTTGCAGTGTTTTACGAACAAAACATATCCATTATATCCATCATCGATTGTTTTTCGGGGACCATCACTGTCATTAATCCCGTTTATCTGGCCCTTCTGAAGGGTTCCGGTGAAGACGACACGAGTGAACCCTTCAACGTGTGTATCTATATATATATATGTGCCTGCAAGGACCCAGTCACGTATGTCTCTCGACGATGTCGATATCAATGCATTATTATACGCCACGAGTCTATGTGTATGGGAAAATAAGAAGATTGAACACCACAATACCACAGTCGGTAGAATCTCGAATTCGGTCAACGCCGATGTGATGGACTGTTTTGCGGAAAACTACAGAAAAACGTCGATGTGTCAGCCATCACGGTGGACCTCCAGTATATTATACACCGTGTAAAAAATGAGTTCGGACCAACAAGACGGTGAGATAGTGATCATTATAATGTTATATGTGTGGCAAAGGCGAGACGGCGACATAATACGGTCGGGAGTGTCTTAAAATGTATACCACTTTCGGTTTTTAGGGAATGCTGGTTCTATAATATTGAGTTATTTGGTTTCGATCAATCTGAGACTTGCTCCGTCCAAAACGTTTTTTTTTTTTCAAATATACCTACATGCTATGAATACTGAAGAGATCGGTGTGGGGGAGCAGTAGTTCCGAATTACATTGTAGTAATAATACGTATTATACGACGCCTATATTTGATACCTATGATGTACCCATATGATTATTAGAATTATTTTAAATTGTTAAAATATAAATATAAAGATAGATTAATAATATTAACGAAAAATTAAAATATATGGTGTACAATTAATGGTTAGAAATTAGAATATGCTTGATTCGAAATTTGTGATTACTTTATTATTAATTCGTCAGTAGATTCTAATGATAGCTATTGAAAAATATATTTTTTAAATTAATCAATTGGAAGATTTATTATAATATAACATAATGGTTAGTAGTTTGGTACCGGTTCTTTGGAAATTACTACAATAGATGTGGTTTTGTTATATTTTTTATAAGAAAATTATTGCATAATATCTTGTGTTTATTCCATATCGGTTGTAATAAATTTTGATTTTTTAAGTACATACAACAGATACTTTCTAGACAGGTATATTTTTTAATACATAACCCGCGTTATTAAGTTCTTAAAGAATTTTTTAAATTTTTTGTTGAATACATTCGTTCTCTGTTTAGCAATAATTATTATACTCGACGAATTTGATCTTGGCACATTAATTGTAGCCTATACAATAATTACATAAATTACTATTATTATAATTATTATTGTTGTACTAACTATTAATAATAATATAGTCTAGCCACTCCACATTATTAATATATTTTATGTCACGTGTAGGTAAATCACCGGGGAAGCCGCAGTCGCTGTAGGTATTAATATAAAACGCTGTCCCACACCACAGTATCATATATATATATATATATATATATGTATAATGTAAATATATAGTATATATACATACCATGTAATAATTTAAGTGTGTGAGCGTGCACGTCGTTTGATGTGCATCTGTATATGCGTGGACTTTGAGCACATCGACGGGCGTACTCATAATAATAATATATTATATGAAAAAAAAAGAGAGACCGAAAATACGCTCTTGCACAGTGCACACTATACGTAACGAGTATAATAATAATAATAATAATAATAATAATAATAATACGTTCATATAATGCCGCGGTCGCGGTACGACGTCATTCGTTTTATGTTATATTTTACTCGGCGAGAATTATTTTATAATAACAGACAGTGGATCGTCAAATTATTGAACATAGGATATCAGTGTAGCTGCTGCAACTGTAAATATAGGTTTGAATGGTTTGATGACAACGATTAAAAAAAAAAAAAAATGTACATTATGATCACACTGATTAACCCGTAAAATTATAAATCGCGTACGTGCGTGGCATTACCGTCGGCGAAAAAATGACTCGAAAGGTAATTAATTCCACGACAAGACGAAATTAAATATTATTCGTATATTAATACGATACATAATACCATACCATCGATTAAAAAATATATCGAATATTTAATCAATGGTCATATTGTCGCTGCGAACCACTTGTCATATATTATACGCCTGTGGCGGCGTTCGAAAAATATGATAAAACGTAGAACTTCCGATTCGTCGAGACCCACTGTTTATTAAATCAGATGCATTACGGTGTCTGCAGTCGTTTAGCCTCGCAAAAAACGACGGTTAAAAGTGTAAAAAGAATTTTGCAAGCATTTTATTATTTCCGGTGACGGCCAGCGATTATGCGGGGGATCACGACGAGGCGTCGTCGTCGTTCGAACACTGTCCCGATTTTTCGCAGCCGCTTCGTGCAGTTACGATGACGTCGGAAAACTGAATGCACGCCCGGGAAATTCCCGATGGAAAGATAGATCCGATGGAAAACCGGTGCGCCCGCACCGCGCACAAGTCGCATAACAATTAAATATAATAATGGGCCGCGTGCATTGTATTATAATCAAAACGTATTATATGACGTATGGTGTGACAAGGGCTGACGCCGCGTCGTGTAAATGACGACAAGGTCAATTGTATGAAAAAAAAAAAAAAAAGGAAAAGCCGTGCGAAATCTAATGAGCTTCGTCGTACCAAATAATGTATAGGAACGACGAGGGGGACCCTCGATTGACATCGACGGACTCTATAATTTTTTATACGTGTGTCGCAGTTTTTTAACGATAACATGACGTGTGTACGAGTCCGTATATTATGCCGTGATATTGTTATTATAATCATCGTGTGTTCAACCGCTTGGAATCATTTTCAATGGAGTTCCCGGAGCGGCCCCTGCCGAATCACGAAATATGATTTAATTTAGAGCAATATCATAGGTACAATATGTTTTTATGACGATATAGTTTATCGGCCGATTCATATTATAGATAAATAGTGCTTCGGTCCATAGAAAAAAACAACCTGTCGGTAAATCTACGTAGGTAGCCTGATTTATGTGCTTACGTTTTTAGTTATAATATTATATTGACAATTTTCACGATAATAAGACGTCTACGCAGGGCTGGTTGGGTATTATTTTTTACAAGTATTTGAGTGTTTTTATTTTTTGGTTGCCCACAAGAAACAGGTATGTGACCTAATTAATTTGCATATAGGTACGGTTTTATTTTACATATACCTACCTATTACGTATGTAGTAGTTTGGGGCATATTTATGACTTTTTCATTTTTAAAGTTTTTTTTTTATACATTTCACATTTTTTTATCTATAGGAAAGGTAATATAACTGACAATTATTATTTCTATAACTAATAATTTATAAATGTTTATGAAGTATTCCGAATACACACATACTGTCCGATCGACAATCTGTGGTTCATGTGAATATGTGATGTTAACTCAATAATAGATACCATTAATAAATATTGTTGAAAATTCAAAAAAACCTAAATAGACTTTTCAATTAATGGAAGACAATAGGTAAAAAAAAAAAAATTAATTATAGCACTCGAGCACTACATGCAATAATAAAACAATACGTGTATCTATAAATAAAAATATTGTGTTAATGTAAAATATTCAGAGGTATTTAAATTTTTTTAGAGAATATTTCGGTTTATATTTTGAGTCATTATCAGTTTATTTATAACAAACATGCATATTTTTGCATATATATATATATATGTAGGGCGTATAAATATATCTGCCCCAAATGAATAACTAATAAAAAATATTATACACAATGTTAATATTATGTTTTATATGCATTTGTTTTAGTATATATCTTTAACATGGGATATCCACGTATTTTGCACGATGATAATAATGTTTCTTTATTTTTAATAAATAACTACCTCTGCTTGTGTACTTACTTATTTTTAGTGTTTTCTCGGACGAGAATTTATATTATTATAAAACGACAAAATAATAAATAATAATAATAATTCAACGTCTTCGAATGCATAATAATAATAATATGTCGTTATAATAATATTATATAGCCAGTTAGCTTTTTGACCGCCGTTGGCCAGTGATGGTAAACCATAATTTTTCGAGGTCACCGAAATACATAGGTAATACTATTGTGAACTTGCGCTCGTTATTAGAAAAAAAAACACACACACACGCAACCATATAATAATATTATATTTTCGCCATATTTTTTACGACAGTGCTCATCATCATCGAAACACGCTATAATAATTTATATTATTGTGTTTCGTTCCACCCATCAGCCTAAATAATAACACTATAAATACTTATTATTATTATTGACATTGTTGCGGTGCTATTTGAACCAACAAGGTACCTGTATCAACACAGATCGGTAAATCGGAAATCGTTCTATATTATGAAGGTGACGATTATTATTGTACTTTAAATTGCCCCACAGGATGTATTAATATCATTATAATATTATTATCGTGATAAAGTGATACTTCTGTCGCGAATATAATATCGCATTATCTTTTTAAATAATTGTTTTTTTTTCTCTTTACTCCGTATATTCATCAGTTCCGATTGTTTGTGTTTAGAAAACCCAAACGCGGACCACGTACAACAATAAACTCATTAACACGCCGCACAATAATGACGATAATAGTAGTAATACAAACACGCGGCTGCGTAGGTACGCACAATGACGATAATGGTGTTTAATAATGTACACAATTATAATATAATATTATAATATCGCTGTTATTATTCCGAGGAACGGAAAAAAAAAAAAGCCGTAAGAAATCCTCGTCGTCCAAAGAAATCGTCGTCGAGACGCACTCTGCATGACAAAATAAAAAAGCTAATGCTCGCCGAGACGCCGTTAAAACAGTATAATAATATGATAACCGAACAATAGTCGGCCTTAAGCTATTTTTCGGCGTCGGGCCAATTGATATGTTAGTTTGTTTTTGTCTTCTTTTCACGCGCAAATTGTTTCCATTCTCCGAACAAAATATCAACAATTAGACACTGTGCGCGTACCTCCGATTCCTACCTATTCTATACGTGGTCATTTACACCTGCAGTGATTTAATTTCACGCGTGTTTCCAAAAGGCGCGTACAGGAGCATACGCTCGATTTGCGTTATTCGTGTGAACCTATCCGAATCAATAATCTCCCGAAGTAAATTAAAAAAAAAAAAAAAAAAAACGGTTTTATTAACATCATCGTCTGCTGTTGATGTTATTGTACGTATTTATCGTGTATTCCAATATCATTGTATTGCGTGCGTGTCTTATAGTGTCGAGTTAAACGATTTTTCGGTAAAAAATCTGTGTCCGTACCAAACCTGTTGCACCACCAAATAAAAAAAAAAAAATACAAATAAATCCATTTTTCACCTCTTAAGCATCTATCCCAGAAAATCCAAAGCACAACTAGATCCCGTTCCTCCGACTCCTACCAGTATGCGTTATTCGTGTGTACCGCCGAGTACGAATCTATGATGATCTCCCAAAATAAAGACAGTTTTTTAATAGCATCGTCTGTTGCTATTGATATGACGTATTTATCGTGTATTGCAACTGTTTTGCTTGAGTAATGAGTGTAGAAAGATAGTTTCGATTCGAAAAATCATCTGTGTCGATAACGGAACAAGTTCTCCTTGGCACAACCAAATTAACGAAAAATAAAAAAAATAAAACCAATAAATATTATTTTCACCTGTAGCCAAAAATATCTACCCGACAAATTCCAACGGCCAAAACACAACTAAATCCTCTTCATCCGATTCTTACCTTCTTACCTGTATGCGTTATTCGTGTGTACCGAGGCCAAGAATCTATAGTTTCCCAAAATAAAAACAGTTTTTTACTTGTTTAATAGCATCGTGTGTTGATATTAGTTATCGCGTACCGCATGCGGCGCGTGTAGAAAGATAGTTTCGATTTAAACGGAAAAAATCTGTGTCGATACCGAATGATAGTTCCCTTTACACCACTGAATGAAAAAAAAACCAATAAATCCCTTTTCCACCTAGCCAAAAATATCTACCCGAGAAACTCCAAAGGCCAAAGCACAACTGGATCCCCTTCCTCCGATTCCTACAGGTATGAGTTATTCGTGTGATGTACCTCGGCTACAAATCTATAATTAAAATAGTTTTTTAATTGCATCGTGTGTTGCAGATATTATTTATCGCGTACTACACTTGCGTGAAAAATACAGTTTCGGTTTACAAGATTGTTTGGAAAAAAATCGCACTGAACAAGTTTCATATTTATTCCACCAAATTTTAAAAAGACCAACTCCCGTTTTTATCGAGTGCAAATAGTTCACCTTTAGTTGTCGAGAGAAACTCCAAAATCTACATAAAATCAATCTCAATTTTCTATCGCTGTTTCCGTTGAACTATAGGAAGGTTCATAATTGTTATGATGGTGTGTTGGTATAATTAATATAAACATAATATTATGATGAATAATTGATATGTTAATAGAGTCAATATTATTTTAAAAAAATTCAAGTTATTTACATACTCTACATAATTTGCATATTATACATATTACAACCGCAGTAATAATTGTTTTAACTCAATGCAAATAGAAAACAATTTATGTTAGAGATTTCACCTATTTTTTAATTTAGATTAGTCGATCTAGCAGCATTCCAAGCACTTTTGCTACTCCTCACGTCCAAATCCTTGCCTTACACGCCTTTAATAGTGAAAACAGTGAGATTCATAATAATGAGAAATCAATTTTCTTCAAACTAACGTGAAATCGACGGGTTCAATGTAATATTTATTTATATTATGTATTATCCTATGTAATAATCCAATTATCAAAGCTCAAAACCACCTTATGAAATGCCTTTATAATGTGTTCGCGTAATCACTTGAAGTGTAAAATGTATTTTGTACAATACATAACATAAAGGAATACTGCTACAACACATATTATTATAACACCAAACGATGTTTACTAATATCATATATACCTACCTAATATTGATTAGTGTTTGATGTTAGCGCCAACACGATCGCATTAAATCCGACGACGTGTAAACGTCAGTCAACGCAGTCATTCATTTAAATGTCCGAAAACCTCGCACATAGTATATAGAGCATCTATTTTAGTCTTATATATTATTATGTTATTACCGAAATAAAAATCTATTTTTTAATAACACAGTAGTTATACGCGTTTAATTGTATTTATTGTGTACCTACTGCAGTACAGAGGGTTTCATGACTTGCAACTCGGCGCACGTCTTTTTAGATATTATTTATTCGAGTGTCGTCGATTAATAATATCGATCGTCAATTAACTGGCCCGTACTGATTGAGTTAAAATCGATTATTCGTTTTATTATTATATTATTTTGTCGACCGCCAAACGCGAAAATTCGCCCAAGTATGGTAGAATTTTGGTGGAAAATATATGAAAAAAGTTTTAGCGATCGCTATATATATATATTTTACAATATAACGCCCACCGAATAAAAATAAACTCGTTGACCTACAAACACAAAGGCATTTTTATGGATTTGCTTTTCGTGCCGTTCGCCTTTTAAACGAACAGTGAAGGTTTTGTACAGTGGAAGTGGTATACACTATATATTTCTGAGTACATAACATGTCTAAGTAGGAATTTTACCCGTACACGTGGCGTACAATGGTGGTTGTTTTTTTTTTTTTTTTTTAATTCTCGTGCAAACATGTGAAAGTATAAATTCAAGAGTGCTAAAACAACGGATTTCGTCACGAAAGTGCCAAGTTTTTGAAATATTGCATTATTACACTTGTTGACAGGTGCGTCGATGGCAATACCGACCCGGGACGACAAAAAACCAAATCGTCCAAACATTCCTCGTGTACATTACAAGTAGGTACCTACGTGTACAATAATATTATACGATATGAAATATGCATATACACATAGGTACGACACATCGCAAATACAATCGTTTTTCACACGAGTAAATATTACGATTTTTTTTTTTTTTGTATTTATTTTTAAACCTTTTTTAATCGCGACGCCCTGTGTACACCGCTGCGTACATAATAATAATAATAATAATGTATACACACTGCGAAAGAGACGATATATTTTTTTTTTTTTTTGTGAACACAACGCACGCAGCGTGGTGAGCCACCAGGGCAAGGGTTTTGTTCGTCCAATATTGTTTGTTTTGTACGCGCAGGAGAGGGCGAAACAGAAAAAAAAAACACACACAAAATGTATAAAATTTAATACCGTACTTTAAGTTTTAATTGAATTTTAAGCTTCCGCACTTTTTGCCCGACCACAGATAACACGGTGGTGCGATGTATACGAATCTTCGTCCGCGTGTACGCGACTTGGGATGATAAACCTCGGCGGTTTCAATAATAATAATAATAATAATAGCACATGAGACCATTTCATATTGACCGGTCACGTAACGTTCATCCGGTCGTCTACGGAATAAACCTATACCAAACATGTTATTTTATTATCGGGTGATCGAATAGTGAAAAACGGTTTCCTAGACGGGCTAAAAAATATTTTAAAGAAGAATCTTACTAAATAATTTTGATTTGCGACATTTGACACAATGTTACACTAGAAACTGTAGTAGACATTATACAGACATAATTAAAGTACGGATTTTGGTGGTATTAATTTTTCGATTTATACCGGTTCGAGAAATTAAACACTTTATCAGTGAATAATGTGATTTATGTATAACGTAGAATAAATTAATATTATTTTGATATCAGATTGTAGGTACATAATTTTATTAACTTTTCTTTTCTGGGCTAATTTTAAATTGTATTCGTTATATATTGTATTTTTTAATGCCTTTTAGAGCTTTAATCAATCTTAGTGTAGGTACTTAGTAAATTAGTTTATCTCAAAATGACAATGTACATGCAAATATTATTATCTTGTTTCGGTCACCGTATACTCAGCATAATTAGTTACAGTTTAGTTTGCTTTGTATTCAATACTATTAAGCTCGTTTCACCCATTGAAAAAAATTGCATTCATTAGTATAATACACAATATATTATAATATAATATAAATAATACAATATTATTATTTTTGTTAAGCCGATTTTATTGTTATTTTTTAAACTTTTTTAAATGGATCTTAGCACATACAAGGTATAACAGAAAGACCTGACGAAAAAAAAAAATGATTGTGCTACTTAAACGTATGACAATTATTTTTTAAATTTTATGATTAATAAATAATTTATAAAGTACACTCATGCCAGCAAATTCCCAAAAAAAATTTTGAAAAAGTTATTACGTTCGAAATTCATTTAATCAAAAAATATTGATATTTTAAAAAATTCTAAAAAATAAACTACTTGTCTTAGATAAATGTTTTTAGTGTCTTTATTTTCAGTGTTTAAAAATAAAAAATATTTTTTTTTGTATAATAGATGTGTAGCGGAAGTGACTCTAAATTGTACATAAAAAAAATAATTTAATATTGATTAGAACAAAAGTTATTTAAAAAGTCAGTTCGATCTGTTACACGCTGTATATCACCTAATTTTAAATGATTTTTTTTTTTTAGTTTTTTAAGTATTTAAAAATCTGTACTTTATAGGTACATAAGATTATAACATATTATAGCGGTGATATAGGTGATCATATACAAATGTTTTTATTTTAATTTCGTATAGCGCTTGGACCTTGGATCGTTTGACTCGTATTTTCACTATTCGATCATTTATTGTACTACATTGTTATATTATATAGACGACATAAAGTATAAACTGCGGCCTGGCCACAGTAAACTGCAGTAAAATCATAATTTATATTTATGCGGTTTTGACAGGAGCACCGGTTCCATCGTCATCAGAGTTCGGACATACGACGATAGAATTATTGTAGAATACTTCTCGGTGTAGTCAAAACCACTGATGCAAATACGCCGATTTGTCCACATCGAATTGATTACGTGATCACCTTATATACATCATGGCATTATACATAATTATATTATAATTCGATATGGCTTAATATTAAATAGCAAACGCGATACGCGAGTCTTCGCGAGGATGAAGCGTGCGTGCCTGAACCCTTAGAGCTTGGAATTAAATGTGCCCACATGGCGGTGCAGGCGATGTAGCGGAAAAATCATAATTTTCCGAGGAATATATCGAGTTTTGTCGGTTTTCATAGGAAATCAGTATCCCTATTTCCTGCCGTACCACGTGATATTCTATTCCAATCAAGTTTTGGTAAAAGTGGTTAACTATTTACTGTTTGCTGGAAAAAGTTGAGCTTGAAACGGCCGTTGACGACCCCAATACCCGCAATTTAAAGTTCTATTTTAGATTCTGAGTGGAACGACAGATTTTATAATGTGTGTTTTTTGATTTTTAATTTTTTTTAATTGTTTAATTTGTTGTGTTTGTGTACACGATAAGTAGTCGAAATAATACTTCAATTTTCAATTTCAATATCTTGTTTGATGGGAAAGTGAATCTAGTTGGTGTAATGAGGAGTTCAAAAATTAGTAGTTTTAATACAAGTAGTATTCAAAAGCGCTGGGAAAAACGAAAAAAAATTAATGAAAACCGGGAATTTGTGCGCGAAATGGGTTTTCGACAAAATCGATCTTGGCTTTAACAATGGAAAAATAATTCTTGTCACGTTAACGCCTTTGAACTTTAAATACAGTTTAAAAATCTAATTTAAGTATAAAATGAAACTTAAAAATGCTCCAAAAAAAAAAAAAAAAAAATGTATAATAATAATCCAATAGTACTTATACGATATTCTTGGGAATAAAGTTGTTTGATAATATTAGATTGAATATTTTATCACATGATATCGTGTGTTTTGAAACAGTTGCATTAAAACGGGGCAGTATTAAAAAGAAAAAAAAACGTGTGGAAACTTTGTAAATGTTCGTGAAAACGTGATCGAGATTTTATGGTGGAGGTAGGTGTGAATCACGAAAATTATTTTCGTTTATAAAACTAAAAGAAACCACTCACGTCTTGAGTGATTCGTGGAGAGTCGGGTGTCTTTCAACTGCAGCGCGTGTAGGAACACCGTGTTTGTACTACGACCGAGGATCGGATTTTCAAGTATCCAAATACGCGAGTTAACATCATGTATATGTGCAATAATAAGTATTATTAAACTACCTCCTATATATATATATATATATGTGTTATATTTATCAAATTATGAACTCAAAACACGTTGAAACGCTAGCTATAAATAATACTTCTTCTACTTCTTCTTCTGTCGTTTAACACTCTCTAAGAGTTTTCACCATCATCACATTCTCTTTCCACTTCTCTCGATCCTGAAATATCCCTATCTTCTATTACTGTACTCTCCCATTCTATCAACGTATTTTTCCACAGCACCCGTTCATATTTCCCTGGGCCCGACCTCGAGATCATTATCCCTCTGGGTTTCAATTCACGACTGCTCTACTTATATTTCCCCCCACATCTCTACATCACGTAAATACAACTTAAAGTTTCTACTACATTATTTTATCTTCTCGAGTAAAAACAGTTTGACTTAAAGTGCTCCTCGAACTAAGTAACAAGACCAGATGAAATTCCACGTTTTATTTTTTAAATTCACCAATCACTGTCGCAGTGACGTAAATCAAATTTAAATCGCTATCAATTCCTTTTACAGAATAGGTATCAAGACAAAATAACATTTGGAATGATTGAATATTCATTGCCCTAGTCATGACATCTTTTCGACATTTTATGGGTGTTCCCATCTAAGATATTATAATATTATATCAGACTATATTCTATATATCCTATTTCGAACCGTACTACAAATCATTATGTGCATAAAAAGAAAAAATGCCAAGCCTAAAATACGTGAGTACTTGAAAGTTAGTAGATCCGTGTAGTTTATATATTATAATTTATATAAGTGAGTAGGACTGAATCGTAAACTGCAGCCATCTCCTAACTATATGCGGTCTGGTCATATTGGCATATTACTAAAATATTATAGGACAGCATATCGGTAGAATTTTTCATAAAATAGTTCGTTTTACGCACACATCATATTATAATATTTTATTATGACGTGTGTGTGTGTGTATGTTGTCTACAGATATATTGTAGGCACGTAACTTCGAAGAGGATATGAGTTTTTTTTATTATTATTATTATTTTCCAAAATTTGACAGCGTATATTACGGCGATTAACTACATAACATATATTTTTTTTCTCTACACAGTCTTGCCTGTTTCACACTAGCTGACGCAATTCGGTTTATCTTTAGTGCCTTAAAGGCGTGAGCTGGCCAAACTTTGTCGGCAAAAACTTACTTATTAACATTACACGCACACACACACCTGAGCCCCGCCGTAACACCCGGTCAGTGTGCACGGGGGATGAACAATACCCTACTTCACTAATCTGTATAACTTTACTGTAACCTATAATACTTCCTAAAGGTAACTGTCTCTGTCCAACGAGACAACTCGCAAAATTCTGAGCATCGCCCCACTGCTATCGAAACCGGTTCCCCTATAGCAGGGTGTCTCGTAGAGATGCGCAGAAAACCAATTTTGATCACCCTGAGGCTTGTTCTCTCGGGTTCTCTCTGACTATATGTATAAAATCGCAATCCATCCCAACTGTCCTGGGTAGTTTTTTTAAATTTTTTAACAATTTCACACTATTGTTAATGGACTGTTTTATTTTTGTTTATAAAGATGCTTTATTGAGACGGTAAATAACTACAATGGATTGCATATATTTTAGATATGACATTTTAAAATATATCATATTTTTAGTTACTAGAAATAGTGCTATTTCGATATAGAATTTTTTTTGCCCAATGTCAGAGATTATATCAAAATATAATAATCATCAAAGTGTTTTGATGTTACGGATATCCTCGTAACATAATATTATTATAATGCCTATACATATGATAGTATAGGTATGCGATATAACATGGGACGGTATAACTATAAATAGATTGTGATAATAATATTTGAACAACATTGTTATACAGTGTTCACGCAGAAATCGAATTTGTTTCGGTAATGAGTAGAGTAAGCAAATTATTATTATTTAACTTTGATGTAAATGGAAAATCGAAAACTTTTGAAACGTGCGGTTAATGCTATGACGATGATAGGACGAGATGGAAAGTCCACAAATAGCTTCTGTGTGAAGTATAATATTATTATTATTATTATAACCATCGGTTTATTGTTAGGAGAGAGAATCAAAAAAAGTAATCAAACTGTAAATTTCGTAAAAACGTAGTTACAATTTTCGGTTATTACCTATAATGTTTTTGTCCCATTTTTAGAATACTCATGAATAAAGTTGTTATACGTTTCATGAATAATTTTAATTTTTTTAAATCAAAATATTACATAAAATCTATAAAGCGCATAATAATATAAAATATGATATATTGTCGTATCAAAGATAAACGTATCATACAAGTATAATATTAACATTCTACAATACACGGCAGGAGAATAACATAGAGATCCCTTTTACCCGGTCGATTAAATCAAGCTTATGTTTTTCACAGATAGGTCTTAAGCTACTGAATAAAGCACCATCGCATATCATAAATAGTAAATCCTATGAACAATACAAAAAAATACTAAACCATAGCCCAAACATCTGAGTCATAGTGTTCAGTGTTAATATAAAATATATGATGTAAACCTGATAAAATGTAATATATTATATTATATAGGTAGCAACCGATTAATTAATTTTACTTTCTTTTCTATTATTTTTATTATTCTTATTTTGTCTTTTAATGTTTCCATTTTAAAATTTTTAATTTGTGATGTTTATTATATTTTTGTCTTTTAATGTTTCCATTTTTAATTTTAATGTTTATACTACTTTAATTACTTAGGTTTTTTATTAGTACTCCAATTTCACCAATAAGATGTTTTTTCCTCAGTGGTGTGTTGGGCCATTATACTCGATATTCTTTTATTATAACTACTGTACTATAATCATATTATGGCCCATAAATAAATTATTATTATTATTATTATTATTAATATCATAATATGAATATCAAATCGAGTGGTTATTGGTTTTTTCCGTGTTCAATTTTCTACAAAATCAGTACGACCACCAACGTCACAGCCACCGCAGAATACAATTCGTATTTTGTAAATCCCCTCACGTGGCCCTGTAACCTCCTCTAATAGCCGCTGTTACGGCTTCGAGTGCATACTTATTCTGGTTTTTCCACAGGTTTTTTAGATCGCCGGGATTGAAGAAAAAAAAATTGATTGAAAAACATTAACGATAAGTACCTAATACCAATGTAAAGAATTCAGCTACGTGCTATAATATTATATAGGATACACCTGATGTTTATGTATCGAAAATAATTGCAGTAAAATACTACTCAACTTACTACAGACTTTACTACGCCTATCTATTTATGAATGTCCATCACTCCATGTAGGTTATCAAATATATTATATAATATGTTTTAAATGATAAATCGTGTGCACTATTTGCGAGTAAGTTGGTTTATGCTAATAAGGTTAAGTACGTATTTTTTTTTATAATATAGTACCTATCTATGACTCAATTATAAGATAATAGATTTTACACCTGTTGATTTTATTAAATTATAAATAATAACTATGCATTAAATGAATGTACATTTTATCAGTACAATTGTTATCGTTATCATCTATTAGAGAAATAATATTCAAATAAAGAAAATAGTCTACATTTCTGGCGTTACTGGCATCATATAGTTGTATAGGTATTTTGAATGTTCCAAAGCTTATTGTGTATTAAAAATAAAATTCTTGTTAATTTATGTTTTCAAACTATAATATTTGAAAATTTAATTTTCGTTCTATATAAAATATATTAATATGATAATACATAATAATTTAATAATATATCCTGCAGGACTTACCTATCGCCAAATATTTTATGACATAATATTTTACTATTATAAACTCCACCAGCCGGCTGGTTTTGAATTTATTACATGCGTGTCTTATAGTATTATAGTAATATGATACGCCGTATTATATTATACCTATGAATGGATTGAAAAAGAATAATTCGTACCGTTGTAGTACTATATAGATGTATGGTGTTTTTCTCATTTATATTATAATATGTATTTTTTTTTTTCCTTTTCATTCTTCTTTTCCGATTTTCAACGACGAATACTATGGAATCGACCGCGCGTATACAAATCGGAGAGCTCGGAGCGGTCGGAATAACGAACACGTGGCCGGAAGAGTATTATATATAGGTAATCTCTTTATATATATATATATACAAATATACGGTTTTTTTTTATAAGTCCTTGTGGACGACGACGTGCTGCTGCGGAAAATGGAATTTTTTCCGACAAAATGGCCACACGGACTAGATTTTCACGGGGAGAAAACTGAATATCGGCCAAATAATCGCTCCGATGACTATCCATAGTGGCACGATTTTCACTTATTTATTGTGTTTTATAATACCTAATAATAATATGCACTTTGGGTTTTGTTTTCATGCTACGCGGGCCTCGACACTGATATCCGGTCCTACGCCAGAGTAGGTTCAGTTCAAGTTGTATTGAATTCGAGGTTAGCATTATATTATTTTTGGGTTTCTATATTGTTATGTTTTTACTTGAAACGATAACACTTCATCAGCAGCGCCGTAATGACGGGCAAAGGAACGTGACGGGGTATGCCAAAATGGCTAGTGTAATATAAACGTAGGGGGGAAATATTTATTTTAAATCATGTTTCACAAAGTTTGGATCTTATTTGGGTGTTTACTGAATAGTAGGTATAATCACATTCAAAGTAGGTAAATTGCATAGCCGAAGAAAGATCACTGCAATCATATTATTATACCGCGTGAATTTTCCGCCCGGATATTTTTGAAAGTTACGTAAATTCCGTTTGTGGACATTTTGAAAGTGCAAAGTGATACGTTTTATATCAGTTTGAAAAATCAATGACCAAAAAGTAGAAAAATAAAGGGAAAAGATATTATAATACTCAAAGTAGGTACCTATATAAAAAGTATTTATACTATATGTACACGAAAAAATTAAAGAATCGCAAACTTAAAATTAGGTATTCGTTTAGACGTGTGCGGGAATATTATCATCGTACCACATTCGCACACGTCATCATTACCAGTTTTCTAATTACTATACTTGTGCAAAATTAAAAATGGCACGCAATTTACAGCGGCCCATCACAGTTGTACTAAGGCCCAATATTAGGTTAGATCGGTGTGCGTCGCTTGCAGTCAGCTGGTGTATCAAACTTAAATTTTTTCGTCACGAGCATTATTAATTGTTATCGTCATCGCTTCGTCGTCGTCGTCACCATATACTCGCCTACTGCCATATTATAATACGTAGTATATAATTCATCGTCGGCGGACGATTCGTTTTTCGACCTCACGGATTTCGTTATTGTTTTTGGCAGACGTCGGAGGCGACGAAAGGTATCTGTCGCCAGAGAATTACACGGTTTACGGCGCAACACGCGAATACTATACATATATATATATACTGTATGGATGTATAATAAGTATATATATATATATATTACATTAAAGTATATACGTACAATATAGTTAATTAAACGTCCACTCGTGTGTAACACTGCGTATCGATTTTCCCAGTCGACCTATTGATATTTTATCACCGCAATCCCGGACCCGATGGATTCGCAGTTTTCCGATGCGCCACACAGCAGGTCACAATATTTGTGAAATTGAAATTGATATTGTTATTAATCTCGTAACGATGCCAGCGACAAACTCTATACGGCGCGTGTCATCGCGGACTTCTTTTTGAACGTATAGAACGGTATTAATAAAACAATAATCATAATATAATATCAATTATATTTCATTATTTTTACAATTCTTTATATGAGATTTCCATTGCAGATGGTTGTTGCATCGTATTATCATTATTACAACTATCATTAGGTAGAAATCACTGTAACGTTGATACGAACCAGATAACCAATCCCCCCTACGTAATCGGGTAATTTTAACCCCCGCTGGTACCAATCAAACTATACAGACAGGATGGAAAAACAAGCACTGCGAAATATACGTCTTTAAACCCACTGAGTCTGGACGGTCGTCGTTTCGTGCAGGAATAGGTAAGACCTGTGACGACTACGCACTCTAACGAAACTCAGCAGGCGACGACGATCCATGCAGGACGTGTAGTGCAGGTGGGTGTATAGTGAGTTGGGAAGTTCATTCGAAGTTACAAGAAATTTTGATTAGAAAAATTGTGTTTTGTGTAAACTGTAGACTACGCGACACATAACTCCACATTATACATTGCGTATGTGTGTGTGCGTGCGTGTGTCGGTGTGTTTGCTAGCACTAAATAATATTACCTACCTCAATACAACATACCGAGCACCGCCTATTATCAATTTTAAATTCGAACAACGCGTGTCTACATATATTATGTACATTGTACAAGTATTATACCTGTTGTATGTATTAATCGTATTTGCTTTTTGAACTTGAACTTTATAGTTCTACAAATACATATTCGTGCGCGAGCGTAACACGCGGAGGAAGAGGGATTATTATTGTGCCTTGTTACTTATTTATGGTCGGACAGAATTTTGATTGTTTTTATGTTTCGTTATTAATTTAATCTAGGAGGGGTATATCTACTTGTATAATGTATAATAATAATTCCTAGTTATTATTAGTAAACAGCACGGAATCGGATAAAACATATTATTTGACTATTCGTTTAATTTTTCAAAATATGTAATAACATAATAATAATAAATTTAATTATTTTTATATTATTTTTAAGTAGGTAACTGTCGTTTAAGATTGTTTTTAAGGATATTCGTGTTTGTAAAACGTACAGTTAAATGCTATGTATGCGTGCACTCATGTGCGAGAGGAAGAGGACACAATATGATGTATACTCGTACAATTGTTTTATAAAAAGTAAAAAAAAAAGACAATTTCAACTTATTTAATCATAGGTAATGGAAATGATATATTATTATGAACGTTTACAATGAGAAAATTAGTAGGTATTCAAACAAATATCTGGTTGATTTCAAATTACAATAATTGTTTGTATTCAACCCGGGATGGTTCATAG
Source organism: Macrosiphum rosae (assembly GCA_016617965.1). NCBI lineage: Eukaryota > Metazoa > Arthropoda > Insecta > Hemiptera > Aphididae > Macrosiphum > Macrosiphum rosae. The sequence goes on along the minus strand of WHPZ01584609.1, from coordinate 64,146 downwards.
AACATAATAATAGCAATATATTATTATATTATATACAATGTGAGGTATGTAGCCTGAAAACCAACCCGTGAAGGATTTTTGGTTGTTTTTATAATATTATTCCGGTAACCTGCCTAGTTTGTTTTGAAAGAGTCCATTAATAACGACGCGTTATGCATGATTTATTATAATTTATATATCACTAAAAAGCTAACCCTTATAAGAGTAATATCGGTCGTTTTAATAATCGATTAACACATTGTCGGTTACACAGTTATTTATATATACATTATTTTTTTACGAATCATTTTACACGGCCGCTGCGTGAATTCTAACTCTTTGATTATAATATTAAATATTATATTGGCTCCCGTGGAGAATAAAAATGAGTTTGAGTGTTGCGAAAAAGGGTTGGGTTGTGGTGTCAGTTTTTTGTAACGAAAAATTCGAAGAAAAAAACGTAACACGAGGTAACTTTTTATTTTCGTGCTTTCACTGATGATATACATCTGTACACACTCATAATATATAAATATATATGCACGACTTATTTATTACACGGAACTATCCCCGGGTGATGTTTAGAGAATAATAATAATAATAATAATAAAGCTTGTAACGTGGTTTAAAGGTTTGCTTTGTGTGTGGGTGTATTCGCGCAGCTCTCGTTCCTAGTGTAGGTACAGCGAACGACAAAAATTTCATTGAACCGAAAATGATTACCCGTATTGACAAGGAAATAATAACCCTCCTAGTATTGTAAATAGACGACCCCGGAGATGAGAATCGAAAACAAAAAAAAAAATTGTCGGTAATTTTTCTCCGGGCTTAAACGAAGGTCAATAATACTATATAGGCGTACCTATATATACGGCGTACACGGACATACGGTCCACCGTTTCTGGCCGTAAGGTCTAATGTCATCTTACGTGTCACACGACCATATTATTGTGACGTAGTAGTACATATTATAATAATATATAATATGTGTGTGTGTGTGTGTGTGTGTGTGTGTGTGTGTGTGTGTGATTATATATATACGTATATGTGATTACATACGGCGACGGATCGAGAAATAAATCTTGGAAGACGTCCAAAAAGGGTTCTGATATACGCACACGTTCGAACTGAACGATATATTCGTTGCACGGTTTTCTAATCGGCGAAGTGGAAAAATATAAAGTCTCAACGCAAGCTCGTCATCTGGCCGATGATTAAAACGAAAACCACTGCACCGAAATCGACAAGAGGAGACAGACCGACAAGTGAAACTAGACGGTTTTCGATCGGCGAATCATGCGAGATTATCTTTGGATTTAAAATTACTACCATGCGATGTGAGTAGGTATATATATATAAATTCAGTATCATATTAGTTTATACCATCGAGAAATGCGTGCAACGGTTTTCGTACGCGTTACACGAGCGTGTTCAATCACTTTATATTTTTCTCGGACTTTCCACCGCGGTATCATAATATAAATCAATCGAAAACTTTGTTACCATCGAATACCACCATAGTCGATGCACACATTCGTACCAAGTATAGGTGTATAGGTACCTACCTATTTTTTAACCGAACTACAACTATAACGCAGTCGATTCATACTGGTATAAGCACATTGATCCGTCGACGGCATGAATTATTTACTACCGTAATAGTATTTACCTAATCGTAAACAACGTAAACACAACGCTGTCGTCACACCAAGGACGGCTAGTCAATAATAGTTGTGTGTCTGTTCGTATAAAATGTGGTCTTGAAAATTGCAGTGGCGCCGAAAACGTGCGAATTATATTTTAAAAAAAAATCTCAATACTCGTCGGAAGCGTTTCTATAGATAGGCATACCCGACAAACGTTTCGGCTGCGATCGGACGAGTCCGCGGGTTACTCTCGATGCACCCCCTCCCCCAGAAATAGAGTGGTGGTCCGTCCGGTCGGTATGGTTGTGGTACATACTATAGATACGACACTATTGGTCAAAAGTCAATATATTATTATGACGTAATGTATATGACGATATTATTATGTATACACAACTACGGCGTGATGTGCATAATAATATAATATTATTAAACGGATGGCGTGAAATATTTACCTCTTTCGTTCGGCGGGGTGGCCCGAAGTCGGCGAGACGACTACTCGCGATTTTCGACGACGAAAAAAATTCGGAAAACGAGGAGGAGCAGATTTGTGGGACCGATAGCGATAACAGAGGGAGCGATAAAAAAAAAAACCGAAAAAAGAAAAACCGATCGCGAACCGAAACCGAAAATCCGACACACGCGTACGAGTACTCGCGGCGTCTCTACTGTCGCGCGCGCGACGACAACAAAGATGACGGCGGCGGCGACGGTTATAATATTGTACGCGCCACACACGCTCAGCAATTCGCCGGCAGCGGATTTTTCGCGCACTCGCACGCTCAAACACACACGCGCACAAGCGCACTACGACTGACTGCTCCGTACGACGCAGCTCCGCCGCGCGACACTCGCTGTATTATATTATAATAATAATATAATATTGTATATATGTTACAATAATAATAATAACGCATATATGTGTAACGTGCGATGGCTTGTACGCACGCACACGCACAATATTATACCGTAACAGTGCGGTGCGTGTGCGCGGCGTGTACGGTGCTGCGACACACGCGCTCGCACACACCGGTCGTAGTCGGGCGACCGGAGGCGGACAGACCGCGTTGCGCGCGTCGTCGCGGTACAGACCAAAAGCTCGCGGCGCCCCGCCCGCCGCCGCCGCCGACCGACCGTCAGCGCTTCCGCCGCCGCGTGACGTCACGCGCGCGAAAAAGAGAGACCGAAGCGCGCGCGTGGCCGTCGGCGGCGGGGGACGCGGCCGCGGCGGAGCGCGCAGCACCGGTGCGGGGGGCGATCTACCTGAAGGGGTAGTCGTCGTTGGGCGGGGGTGGGTATACGGGTGCGATTTGGGTTCGGGAGGCAGCTTTGGGGGGGGGGAGGATTGGATTTTTAAGGATCGGTCAAACCCACTCCGCACGCTGTATGTATATTATCATTATTATTATACATTTTACGACGCCGTCGCTTCCGGTGCACTTTCCGCCCGAGTCGCCAAACGGGTAGCAACCTGTTCCCCTTTCCTCGACGGGCGATTGTAAAGTATCCCGATATGATATCTGATCTATATTGTGTAGAGAACGGGTGTAGCGCATAAAGAGTATTATAGTAAAATGCACCCGTAGTATGCAAGCGAACAATTTTAACACGTTTAAAATATGTCGAGAATTATAAAAAAAATAAATGGTTTTACGAGGGCTCGATATGTGAAAATGATGGTGGTACAAGAATATAACTTAATATCATAATATCCACCCATGTTATTTAATTTAAGTTTTTGATTTTTGATTTTAACCTACAATATTTGGACGATCAGCGAGGATAATGATAGTTGCCTCTCCGTGGTGTCGTCGGGGCAATGCTACCATAAGAATAATATTATTTATATATAGACATTTATTCTGAGATTGAATGGGCAGAACGATACTACTTATAAATGTATATACCTACCTGAAATGTAATGGGCGCAATTTGCATTTGTCCCCATCGACCTCCTCATCCATCATTTAGAGGTAACTAACAATAATTTGCTTTTTCATCACCAAGTGTTATCCGAAAAATTATAAGTGCCTACTTTATAGGTATATAGTAGTAATAAAGTGTTACTATAATGTTCAATAACGGACACATATATAGGTAAAGCGTGTCATAATCATATCATTACTTTTAAAGTACGCACTACAAAATATATTGTGTATAAAATCATATACATACAAATATTTTTCTAATTTAGGTCCTGTGTAACTATTACTATTGAAAAATATACGGATTAGAAATTTAACTGACAAACATTTTGAAAAATTAAAACTAATAAATCGTTTTGTAAAAATAAAGTATAACCGGGTATACAAACCAATATGAATCTTATGCACGTAAACCAGACACCATATACCTGTACGGTTTACTGGACTCTCCGTAATATTGCAGTGCGGTATATCTGAATAACCATTCAGATATACCTAAACAATATTACCTAGGTTATGACCTGTGTGGTATGTAGTGTGTTTTAATGACGTTTGGACCTCAGAGCTCTGTCCTCTGTGATTGTCTGTTGATTCTCAGTCTGTCCCTCTCTCTATCTCTGTCTGTATCGCTCTCGGCCTCTAACGATGATTTGATTTCCGTACTTGTAAACTACACTCACATAAGTCACAAAGGTGTATTCAGTAACCTGAGCAATGAGCACACTCACCCACTTGGTTTTTAAAACAAGGTCTTATATATATTATATGGTTGTGCGCTAGAGTTATATGATGCGGGAAACTACGTTCCGCCGGGTTGGGTGTACCAACATATCTTTTTTTCAAATCTGCATCAGAATAAAAAAAAACCTTTGTCCGTCCGAGGTGTGTTTAGAGTGGAGTGATATTTTTCAATTTAATGTGCATGTTTTGAGTGCAACAAAGATTCTATAAGTTATTTTGAATTTAAGTAAAGATACATACAATATTATAACAATATAATGTGCAGATCATTAGAGGTAGGTACTCTAAAGTTTAAACTCGATTTAAACGTTTAACAGAATGTATATTATCGAAAATACTTTTAACTAATGATTCATTTCATAGTTTTATTATATTATATTCCAACAATTGAATTTTTTTATATAAAATTAATAATTTTTGCAACTAGTATAATTTTCTTATACAATAAATAGTATACCTACCAACTATGTATATGATTGTGTTTAGAAACTATGAACGAATTGCATTACAAATGTGTATATTTTATTATAAAATGCAACAACTTTTTTCTACAATAATTTTTTTTCATTTACTATTTCATCATATTATTATTATTATGTTTATAATATTTTGTACTTGTTGTATGTACATTATAACATTTATAAAATTAACGATTCACACAGTTCCAAATTCCAAATTCAAAATGTATATACATTTATCTACATTTTTGGTTTTTAATCTTCTGGTATTTTTTTTCATATTTTTTACATTTTGCCACTCTCTATAAAAATTAAAATTCGAAATTAAAATTAATTTTTTTACATTTTTTCTATTTTGAAAAGCATATTTTTAAAAACTGTTTATGTAATGAAGTTACTTATTATGTTTTTTTTGTGTTAATTTTACAGCATTCATGAAGTTTCATAAAATATAAATTTTATCAAGTGAAGTAATTTTATAAAATTTACTATTTCTTAGTTTCAAGATCAAATAATTTATAGTAGTACCTATATTTTGATGTATTTAATATGTTAAGTATTTAGCTTAAAGATGGAAAAAAAATTTTATAATGCTTGCAATAACGTTGAATGTTTGTGCTTCTTTAAATATGATTTTAACTTGTTCATTTATTTTGTGGAGAAGAAATTCAAAAAATAATTTAAAATGTTAAATATCAGCTATAGTCAAATTTACATTTATATATTTTATATAAAAATAATTTAGATACGGTAGATCAAAAAAAAAAAAAAATTAATAAAAATTACAAACTTGAAAAATAATTTAAAACTTCAAAAGTGATTGTAACACGCCTGATAAAATGTTGATAAAAATATTACATTCTTAGTCAAGTGGGAACACAATTTTAATTATTTAAATTTCACCTATAGGTAGGTAGGTACTTCCCGTTACCTGGTATAAGAAAAGTATTTTAAAAGTGTATTATTTGCAACTTGCAACTTTAAGTGCACCTTTTTGATTCATCTATGGAAATTACATTAGAATTTCCAAGTCCATAAAATTATTATTAAATACAAATTTAGACTTATTTTATACTTCATGTTTATGCGTCTAACAAAATAAGTGAGTTAAAAATGTAAGAATAATAATTATAAACATACGAGTTTATTTCGGTCTTTATCAACGTAATGCAATATTGTTATCTTACATTTACTGAATAAATAACCATTTGTTGAATTGAATCTCACTTAACTTAAAAAAAAATATGTAGCTTTCCTAAGTTATGAATTATTAATGATCGTAAATTCATAATAAAATTGTTTCAAAACTGACTTCAAGACTTACTTATCAAATTCAAAATGTAATGATAACAAATAAAATACTTGCGTGTCCATGTCCCAGAGTAGGTATAAGTACTTTTACAATATATTGGTATAGTTCTACGATAATTTAATTAATTCATACAAGATTCTGTATAACTACAATGGTTTAAAAAATAATTCTAACCTATTGTAACGCTATGAGTCTAATATTATTATTACATTATTCCCCCAGTGTCGCATGCGATTATTAGAAATATTCTTCTCATTATTATTTAAAATAAGTAATTTCTAGATTGCGGTATCATTTATATTATTTTGTAAATATCGATTTAGTAATTTCTATAAATTAAATAAAAAATAATAATAGGTACTCTTATAATTGATTTACATATAATTAAAAGAAATTGTCTATAATATTATACCCATAAATGGTTTTGATTTTAGTACATCGTTTGAATCCCACCAAACACCTGTTTGTATACCTACATATGATGATCTATATGAATATAACATTATAACAATCTAGGGAATTTGATCGTATCCTTATAAATTCGCAAAACAATTTTAAAAAATCGCACTCGGGGTTTAAAGCATACAATATGTATACACTTACAAAGACGTAGAATCGCTTCCGTACCTATATACACGCACATGAATGTACCAGTCGCTGACGTTCGGATTAAAAATTGTTATTTTAGTCGCTGCACAGTGTACCTACCGAAAAATATTTGGCAGAGTTTGTTTTCTGACAGTTTTTGAAAATAAAAAACTACGTGGTTTACGCTTTATTATTATAATATATGAATATTAGTTTTGCGACGCTTGAACGACAAAATATGTAACAAATGTTGTGTGTGTGTGTGTGTGTGTGTGTAGGCATAGTTTTCGTTTTGCACGAGTTATTATTAAACGTGATGAATTTGGGTGTACCTATCCACACGGTTCACACATTTTTTTATTCGGTCTTGTAGTATTACGCTTATTTAATAAACACTGCGTAGAGCGTGTGCTAGCTAGAATTTTCGGGTTGTTGGAAATTTAATCATTTTTTTTTTTTTTTTTTTTGTTTAATTCCAATATTTGCAGTACCATTTTTCTATGTTTCGATTAGTTTGAACGACATCAAAGGTACTTATCGTAAAAAAAAAATCCCAAACACGATTCGCCGGCACGCCAATTCGTCGTCGTCGAAATGGTCGTTTTTATCTCGGCAACATAACAATATAACAATATCTTATTGGCACCTGACACAAATAATAATCGTCTTTTCTCGAAGTGAGATTATATTAGTCTGTTGATCTGGCACACGTGTCAATTTATGTACCCAATAAAATTATACCGGTAATACGCCTCTTTGCCGTTTCCCGAACATTGTTATTTTCTGAGTCTTTTTTTCTTTCTAGTATCTCACCCCGTATGTATATGTGGTATTCCACAGGAACCGACAAACTATAGTTACGACACAACGCAGACACAATTTTACGATTACATAACTGTACCGTAAAACATACATAAGTCGAGAATACGACTTACTGAATAAGAACTTTTTTTATTACGCCAACCTGTTATTATAATATCGAAATTGTATAAAATAATAATTATGATAAATAAAAAAAAATAATATTATCTAGTTCTGTGTAGAGATATTCGAAGGTATCTGACATTTTATTATTCGTTTTAGTTAAATCTATTTCTAATTTTAATTCTTTGCAGACTATAATCAATTAAAATATGAATAATTAACAGGCTCCAAAGCAGCTGGGAACCAGATGAAATGTTAATTCTCCGCCAATTAGATTATAGATGTTTTTTATTGAAAAATTCTCTTGGAGACTGCATTTTCGGAATGTGTAAAACACGACGATTTTTTCGTTTTACCGTTGCGCCTTCTGCTTTCGTATTAATTGTACAAAACTAAAAAATTGGATTTGATGTAATAAGGATATGTGACATAACGCGAGGTACGAGTTTGGTTTTAATAGTATGTATTTTAATAGAATTTTATTATTGTTATCGATAGTTAATTTTTTTTTTCTAAATAAATCAGTTTGGAACTTTTATTTTATGCGCATAGGCGCAATTTCAATAAAAAAAACTGAGGGTGCTAAAGCTCTGCATTTTCTGGGTATTTAAATTAAATTATTTAAGAATTAATTTCAGCAAATTCCCAAAAAAAATATTTTGAATAAAGTTATTTTAATAACTTAGGTACTTATACGTTCCAAATTCATTTAATCAAAAAAATATTGATACTTCAAAAATTCTAAAAAATAAACTACTTGATTTAGATAAATGTTTTTACTATTTATACATTTTTCTTACAATCAGATTCACAAATTGGGTATTTCACAAATTTAAATCAAATTTTAAATGTTTTATTTTTAATTTTAAAAATAAAAATAATTTTTTGCATAATACATGTGTAGCGCAAGTGACTATAAATTGTATATTAAAAAAACATTATAAATATTGATTAGAACAAAAGTTATTCGAAAAATCAGTTCTATCTGTTACACCCTGTATAGGATATTATACTATATAATACCATACGTCATACACAATCACACAGGCTGTCTAAAACTTGGAACTCATAAGTGAACACCAACTGACAAGTGATTCGCACATCGTAATTAGGTTTTTTTCCTAATTATATGTGGACACGGGAATGTTTATATTAGTAAATACTAGCCATACTATTGTCGTAGCGCTGAGTTGCTGCTGAGCGGGATAATTGATAATAATATTAGTATATAACCGACCACAACGACCGGGTTAAGTAGAGACATTGGAAAATGAAATCATTAATGTTGTAAATAGATTTGAATTCGATAAAATTACAATTGTCGAATTCATTGTTTCATTCATTATGCTCTGATACCCTCATTATGTCTGATGATAAACTGTTTTTGGTTTTTTTTTTTTTTTTGTAAGGAGAAGTTTTGATACATAAACACATACATTATTAGAGGGTACTAATTTTAAGATTGGGGGTGCTAATACCCCCTCAGCCCCCCCACAATATTTGCTCCTATTGTTATGCATATTATAATAATTTACCGGTCGTAGTAACACAATAATATGATATGCTTGAGCACGATCGTTCCGACTTAAAACATCCACGCACATTACCTGTGCATGTTTTCAAAGTTATGCTGGTACGTCATATATCGGACTGTGGGTACCTAAGAACCAGAACATAGATATATCAAATCCGTCTTTGTTATTTTTCCACCCTCCGATATCCTGTGTGATGGTATTTTCTATGTAATGTATATTACAGATCACTGTTTGGTGGACTTTTTAGGTGCGAAAAACTATACTGTGACGGTAGTATAGTGATCGATCGACTGAAACAGTGGTGTGGTGAAAAGAGTTGGTCGTCGTCCATGCTCAAATATAGAGGTAACGGGCTCGACCAGCCTTTAGATCCGAAACATTATACGTATCAGCTTTTGGTCGCGATAGTACGGTATCAGAACTTAGGGAGACACCCCCCCCCCTTACATTAAATGTGGTGTGGGCGGCCCGGCAGCTGAGTGGCTTAGATGAGTAGTCACAAATCGAGAAAGCTGCACCTCAACAGCGAATCAGTGACACCGCTTTACTGTATATCGACCGCGGTAGCCTTTCACACACTCAAACAAACTCACCGACGGGAGATTGAAAGGTATACAGCTATAATACTTACTACTGTAATATCTGTGTATATATAATGTTATTGCGAACACGTACAACTGTGACTCTTCGATATTCGTGCGAATTCGACGTGGGCGTTGTGCGGGATGCAGCCGAGAAAGTAACTCTATCGGCTGTTATATTTGATTTGTCGTGCCTGAGCGATCGTCATGCGACGCATATATTTTAAAAATGTAAAACGTATCCGGACGAGATAGAGTCCCCACTGAGTAATGTTTAGAAAATTAGAAAAAAAATTAAAACCAAACGTATATACACGTCTACAATCACATTATTAAAATCCAACTGATAATAGGTACATATAAATTCTGTTTTCACTATGATGCATTTATTTCAATTATTGTCAATTGTCATTTGCCACGATTTAATATAAATATATATATATATATATATATATATATATTTTAATAGATAATTTGGCTTCAATTGGCTATTAGGGCCATTAGCACTATATTTTTTAAATTTTTAAGTCACACATTTGTCTACAAACTACAATATTAGTGTAATTTACAACGCATTCAAATTTAAAATTACCTAGTAACTAATATAATTTTAATTGGTAAATTTTTTAAAGGGATAAACAATGAATGAGCCTCTTATTGTAAAATACATGTTAGGTTAGGCTTGACGGTTCGACTGGCTTGACAAAAGTGAAACGCGGCCTCACCTATTTAAAAAGTGGGAAGGAAAAACAAAATTTACATATTTTAAGATTATTTGTTTACATTCGAAATATTATTTAAGCCATTTAACAATTTTAATTTTTCTAATTATTATTAGTATTCATTTTCAACTATTGGGAATTCACTGATACATTAATCGATACACTTAAAACTATAAGAATACATAGCTGTGACGATGAGGTAGCAACAGATCGAAACACATCGACTAACTGACCCAACGTTCTTATCCCACCACGACTCACGAGTGAGGTGAAAAATATTTTACCTTAATAGAGTACAAATGAAAACAGGAGATATCAAAGGGAGCCAAAGTTGTATCAAATTAATGGTACAGTTCTTATGATGCAGAAGAACTGATATTGTCTCAGGTAAACGTTAGTTAGTACGTCAATCAGTGTTATGATAATAATTATGTTATAAACTACACTGATCTTCACTAAAGATAATTTTACGTTTGAATTTAACGATTCAAAACAATTCTTGTAACAATGATTTTCATCGAAATTATTTAAGGGCCGCTTTCACCACTACTTTAAACATCGATTAAAGTTAACCGGGGTTTAATCTGTAATAAATATCTAATATCTGTTATCAGCCGATTAAGCGTAATCTAAGTTTAAAGTGGCCCTAAGCATTTTCAATATTTTTAATCGCGAGATTATAGTTAAAAGTTTTCGAACGTTTTCTTCCTCCCGGAAAATTTGAATAATATGTACGCCTCACCGATTGTCAACTTTTAAAGCCACCAGTCATCACCATTGTATAATGATATACTATGCGTGGTATTCATAGCGATAGTATATTATTATAATCTTATGATAAAATATAAGCGTACAACAATGGTGTTTAGGCGAAGAGTGGTGAAATCGTTATTATTTTTTATTTTTCCTTTCTGAAACCGTTCTCCTTCGCTTTCCGGTCTGGTTCGATCCAAAGCCGCCGCCGCCGTTGGATACGGATTCGGTGCACGTAAAGTTTTCAACCCGTCGCCGCGGCCGTCGTCTGCGTGTTTGCTGCTCCATACCGTTAAAATCAATACGCGTGTGTATATAGTTAAAAGTGTGTATATACATTATACGTGGTATAATATATTACGGTATATACCTACACTACATTACTATGTAATAAATTCGCCGCTTGCATACGGCGTACCTGCACCAGAAGCCTGGTACCTATCAGTGGTTGTATATTCGGAAAAACATCTAAAGCGAGTACATAATACAATATAACATTGCGATGACTACGACGGCGTCTGCCCCGACGACCTGCGCGATTCCTTTTATCCAGTTATTTATTACGATTTTATTCGTTTCTGACGTGATGAGTTTAATTTTCCCTTCCGGGGTTATAATCTATTAAAGCCCGTCCCGGCAACCACCTGCACCGCCGGCCGAGCGAACACCGAAAACCACGTAAAAGCGTTTCGTATTTATTTTTTTCATTAAATATTATCATTTTTTTCCTAACCCGGAGCCGGAGCCGCCGCCGCCGCCGGCTCCACCACAAACTAATTATTCGAATACATTAAAAACACATGTTTCGCTCTCGCGTTTAAACGTCGTCGTCGTCGTTATGAATTCAAACCGTTCTAAACGTTTTCACCAATGAAATATTCCAATATAACTTGTCGAGAACGATCGGAGCTTAAATACGTCCCGGAGTACAGATCGATCGAAACGTACGAATATTGTCAAGTCCAATAGTTGCCAGTCGTTACAATAATATATTGTAACCAATCCAATTTCGTGATTCTACGTTATAATATTTAACACCGGTGGTTTGTGACGACGAATTCGTAGGTATAATAATATATTATTGTCAATGGTGGGCATTAACTAGTTAAAAAGTTTAATTCGAGTTAAAAAGTTAGTTTTTTTTTTAACTTTTTAACTTAACTAGTTAGTTTATTTTCCGATCAACTTATGGACTTGACTAGTTTAATTTACGGTTGAAATAACTTAGCTTTTCTCAGTTGATTTTTAAAAAATCCATCAAGTTGAAAACATTTTGAAATTTTTCGTTTATACGTAAATATTTCTTTATCAGGATAAAATAAAAATAATCCAATACAAAAACACAAACATTTCTGTTCTTTTTCTTGATAACATAATTTTGTGTATATTAATATATTTTATTAAGTTGTAAATTATGTACCATGCGAGTTGCAATTATAAATGTTTTTAATAAAATTAATAATATATGAAAATATATCTGAATCTACCATCTTCACGTACTATGACATTCAATTGATATACGATATAAAAAATATATTTGTTAAATTAATAATTTTAGATGAGTACCTATAGTTTAAATTAGTGAATAATTGTAAAGTAAAAGTAAAATGGTATACGGTGTACATTATGATAACAGTTCGATACAACTGTTTTTATAATTTATACATTAGAAACTAGAAAGACACATTCACTCTTTATGTGATTTACATACTAATTAAAAAAAAAAAAAATAGATTAACTTTTTTTAAACTGAGTTAAGTTAATATTTTTTTTTCTATATTAACTTAACTTATCGAGTTAAATGTATAATTTGTTAACTGTTAACTTATCGATCTAGTGTCCTCTTAACTTAACTTAACTTGAGTTAATTATTTTCATCAACTCGCCCACCTTTGATTATTGTATTACCCTGCATTGTACAATGAATACGATATAGTTAAGAATGAAATAAAAACATATTATCACAGTGGTAAACTGTTTAATTTCTACTGTTTGCGAATAAAACCGTATTCAACAACACTTCATTCCAACTGCTGTTATGATTACGGAGTGGAAAACGTAACGTTCGCCTCGTTTTGAAAATATAAGTAATTACCATGCATAACGCGACGATGGTAATATTATTACTATTATTATTTCACACCGTGTTCATTACACTGCAGCAGGTATTACGGGATCGTTTTTTTTTTTTTTTATAATTTACTTTCGGGTTTCGCCATAGTAATAATAATAATAATAACGCAAAGGTTTATGGAGTTTATGAACTGTTGCACGTGTAACACGCGATCCCTTCGTCGCCGGTACAATTAATAAAAGTGAACCGATTCTATGCGTCTATATGTGCAATGCGAACACTTGGGTGACTTATTTCGTTTAACTAATTGAACGTCGCAAATCTGTTATTTTGAAAATACAGCTGGTATTCAATCTACTGCAAATAATCATTTAATAATATGAGTTCAAAAACAACGGTACGTTTTGTTCAAAAAATCTAAAAATAATAAGTCGATAACATTATGTGCACTCAAATGTTCAAACGCAATGAAAATATATACCGACAAGTGTAAAGTAAAAAATAACCAATGCGAATGAAATTCGAATTTTAAACTTTAGACTCTAAAACAAACACCACTTATGCTTTTTAAAATTGTTCATCTGTACAGTTAGCACAACATACAGTTGTGTTTGTAGACATAGTATAATTGTATTTGCATAATGTTGTTTGTACAGTGTACTTCTCCTTACTTGTTTCAATGTATATATAACTGTTTAGTTTCCCAGAATTTTAGAGTATTAAATTCGTCGAAACTCGTATTTTTTTGAAACTTTTTGAAACTTTTTAATTAATTACTTTTATCAAAACATCAAACGTATTATTAGTAAAATTTATAATCTAAAATAATGATATACATTTTCCGGCGTTACTACTTACGAACCGTTTGGTATCTTTGCTGGCAAAGCCCAAAACTACTTCCTTTCATATCGATTAATGTCAAATTATGCAGATTTTTAAATATTTTACTACAAATTTCTACTAGAAACTCCTTAACTCCGTTCTTCCATTTTCTCTCGCATTCTTCCACTTGGTAATTTTACTTTCATAACATCACCTGACATTATTTATTTTTTATGAAACCCCTATAGTCCCATTAGACTGATATGCATACATTGCCACCCACTCTAGTCTTGTTCTTCTGATGAACTGAATCAAATGTTCTCTTTTATACAGTTCGTACAGTTAGACAATGGTTCTGATTTCCTAATTTTTGTCAGGTACTATTTATATATTTTCCTAAGTACTTTTCTCTCGAATATCCTCAGTTTCTCTTCATATTATCGTCATATTGATAATATGTAAGTAAATAAAGGTAATATACAACTCATTTGTAATATAATTATAGTTACTTTTTTGTTTTTTTTTTTTTAAATAATTAATTATCAAATGAAAGTATAAAGTGTTATAATAGTTGAATCACATAATATAACCTCGTTTGTTATTCAATTATTTGCTAAATAGTGGTTATACCATATTAACTAAATTATATAAATATTTTAACAATGAATAAATAACAGAGTTTGAAAGAAATTTCATACCTATTGTAAGTGGTTTTGGATATTTGTTTTTTCATTAATATTGTGTTCTAAACACAATTATATTAATTAACTATTATTATACAACGAATAGAACTACTCTGATTCGACATATTCGATTTTATGACAAAAATATATACATCAAACTTTGTTTTGTTCATTTGAAGTTTGAACCAACCCATTTGTTCAATTTAAATATATAATTATTAATTTCAATGTCAGTATTATTAATGTATAATATATTATATCCAAAATAACCACTTCAAACAAACTATGTGTCTACACACAAATATTTTTTAAAATATAATAATATTGTTTATAAACCTTGAAAATCGTGTACAAATCCATAAAGGCTCTCACGAATAGAGTAATAAATACTAATTTTATAGAGGAACGCCAATTACTCTGTATAATATAATACATATTGACAAACATATCAAAGTCAATAACGTTATTTTTTTCTACGACGCTCCTCAACGAAAATTTACTGACCCGTCACTAAAGATGTTTCACATCAAAAATCGCCGAAGAGTTAAATTTGAAACCATCAATTCCCACGCTTTCTATACTCGCATCGACAGTTATTGGGTACTGAATGGAGTCAGAATATCATATTATATTATTATTATAATAAAAATGTTCCATGAAATATAAAGCTCTATAATGTAGGTACATATGGTCTAGATATAGGTTAGGTATTATATTAGGCATAGTGAGGCACTGTTATTTTTAGTTTTCAACAATCGCATAAAATTAAAACATTATGTACAAGTATATTGTTATTATAATACAATACGCGATATTTATTGTATATTCAGGTTTTAAAATACCAATTATTTTCGACGTGATACAATTCTTCATGTCATATTTTATTGATGCAGCATCGGGCATTGTGTACGGTTGTGTTTTTCTCGAAAAAATGGATTTATGCAGTGGAAAATATGTTATAAATGTTAATCATACATCAAACAATATTTTTTCGGACAATCTAATTAATTACTCATTTCTACGGATTGAATAGCATGATGATGAGATGATAAAAATGAAAGCCTTAATAAACCTTGACTGGAGGTTCTATTCTGCCGTTTGTATAGTCTTTATCGTTGCCTTATCTGCATGGAACTAAATATTTAGAACTGTTGCTAAAACCAAACATAATTCATAACATTTCAGTTCATTTAAACATTTTTATCTATAATGGTTTATAATTAGAACAATGCTAAATTGTAATACATCCAAAACGATTTATAGCGCACGTCACGCGAGTACAACAACAGTCCAACTCGTATCCTCTTGGTAAATCTGAGATCGATGATGCTATTGTTTATCCCGCCGAAAACGACGCAACTGTTTCATACTCAACACAGAGATAACGGGAGAATCATTGATAGTGTACTGGAATGGAATGCTAGATCTACGTCTGGTTAACGACAAAGTTTGGCATATTTCCACGTTGAGGCTTAGACCTAGTGAGTTTAGGTAAGAGACCAGATTGTCCAAACTAGATTGGAGTAGGTGACAGTCATTTATTGGTGATATTGTTTGAAATAATTTAAGGTCGTCGGCAAAAGCAAGAAAGTGGCAGTATTTGTTTTATACCGTTTAAACATAATGTAAACAATAATGGTGATAAATGGCCTCCTTGAGAAACATCGGATGGTACCGCTGAGGCCACTGATTTGTGACCGTTAGTCTTTACCCACTGTGTCCTGTCTGTTAAGTATGACTTGATCCATGATAAAAGGGGGTCACCAAAGCCAGATTTGTAAAGAACTTGAAGAAAAGTTGAGTGGTTGACCCGGTCAAAGGACTTGGACAAGTCAGTATAAATTGTATCTACCTGCAGGCCGTTTTCAAAGGCCTTATAGATAAAATTGTTGAAAACAAGTGAGCTCGTGATGGCGGAGCGGCCAGGTCTGAAGCCATATTGTTCATCTATAAGTATTGAGTTAACAGATGGCTGTATACTTTTTTTTTTACTTTTGAGTGCTTGCATTCTAAATATATCATAAGGAAAGAAACATACTCAACTATATCCCGAGTATCGAACTTATAATATAGTTATAATACAGTACTAATAGAACTATCGCTCGATACAATTCGAAAGAAGACGTGAGTGAGGGAGTTCTTCGAAGTGTATCTGTGTTCTGAACATATTATAACATTCATATATTTAAGAAACTTCCTAAAATTGTATCCACAACCATTAAACATTATATGAGTGTTCTCACAAATAAATACTGAGACATTGTATAGGTACATCAAAGAAAGACTAGTCTTTGCAAACAAACACTGAGGTTTTGTATAAAAATTAACAAATTAAAATAAAAGTATAAACTGTAGTATAACATAATAACGTAACGAGCTGATATCCAAATCGTTTAAAGACCATAAGTGTAACTATAGAAGTGAACCATACTCGGTTAATTAAAACATTGCAATAATAAGTGACCATCGAATCACGGTCAACAGAAGAACGCATCGAAGACATCCAGATCAAGAGTTACGTCGTCGCTGCGGCCAAGGTTAGTGACACCATATTCATAACTATCTAAATCAAAACTTAACCCCATTCCTGTTTATGAACAATAATAACATCTAGTAGTGGAATAAAATCATTTACACGTACACCCCAACTATATTTTCATTCTAACACTTTAATTTACCACCTCCTCTCTCCCCCCTTTATTCACTTGATTTTATTCTACCACATATACATCAAGCGATCAGTTTTAAATATTTATGTGTAATTTTATCGAATTATTCCAACAAAAAATAACTAAAACCATTTAAGGAGAGATCGTTATTTTTCGTTCAAATATCTTTTTCGTGAAAATGAAAAACTTCAAACGCTTACAAAAAAGAAATAGTGTTTACGGATTTTTTATATTTTTAATTTCTGTAAGAACGCACATTTTCCAGCTTTTTGACTTCAAAACAAAACGTTATTAACATTATCGAAAAAAAAAACATTATTACTGGTACAAACCAAACATAGTCTTCAGATACAAAAAAAAAATACTCATATATTATAATTATAAAACCCACACATATAATATAATATTATGTAATAATTTTTATTTTATAATATAACATCATGTTACGTAATTCAAATATAAATTATTTTGTTTTATAATAATTTAATAATTTTCATGAGATTTAACATCAGTTTGTAACACAATATAGGTAATAATATTATGTCAATTATTATTCGTGAATAGTATATACCCACTATCAAACTGCAGGATTTTCCGCCAGACCACCGTTTGTCTGAAACATTATTCATCATAATATTCACATATCACATATGGCGCACAATATCAATGTAATTTATATATTTTCTAGTTGTCGAGGTCAAAACTTGAAATTAATAATATTATTTAACGATAAAATGACAGTTGGACGGAATCATTACCCGGAACTTTTCATAAGCATATCATGTTGTATACGGCCCAGTTGTAATTTCCCTAAAACATTTTCCTCTGCGTATGGAATGATGGGAGAAAACATTGAACGGAATGCGAACGCATTAATATTATGATACGTTATATTATTTTACTGCCAGTAACGACATGACGATTATTTTGAAAATAGGATATATATGGGGGGGGGGGGAAATTTGATTTTGAACGGTTTGTCGAAAAGATTTTTTATACCTCTTATATTAATATAATAAGTACGCACCGTATCGTCATACATGGAAAAAAAATTACTAAAATATTATAGTTAGACAAACTATAGTGGATTTAACTATTTAATTGGTAAAATAACTAAAACGATTTACTTATTATGACTATATAAACATAGTTATTCGTTATGATAATGTTTACTATATTTTATAGTTAACGCAGTTTTTGATGTTTGAACTAACCAACAAATATAATTAAAATAGCATATATTTCAGTTCGAATAACCAAGGCTGGGCAAGTTAATGTTTTTTTTTAACTCGTTAAGTTAATTATTTTAAAATAATTAAGTTAAGTTAAGTTAAAAGTTACTCGTATTTTTTATCGCTAACTCGTTAAGTTAAAAGTTAACTTTGAAAAAAAAGTAATTTAACTTAGTGTAAAGTTAAAATTTGCTAATTTGCAAAAATAGAAAATTCCAGACACATAATGTGGTTTATTAGATAGTTTTTCTTTACGTCTAAGAAAATTACTGGGGAAATTTAAAATGATACATCAAAGTAAAAACACATTAAAAATTTACATTATTCTTCGGAAGAAAATTAACTTAATTTAGATATTTTTGAAATAAAATTAACTTGAAGTTAACACGTTAATCTTGAAAAAAAGTAACGAGTTAATTAACTTAATTTTAATTTTTAACTCGTTAATGCCCAGCCTTGCGAATAACTATGATATTTTAGTAAAGCGGACTAATACGTTATGGTTATCCATATAGCAATTATAACGTACAGTCAATCCTACTATTTTTATAGTACAAACAGCTGTTTTGTTTTTTTTTTTCGTGATAGCTGGTTAGGTCAGCCTGATAATATAACGGGAACGTCAAAACTCGCATAACTTTTTGAAATATCGCTCGAAGACGGTCATCTGCGTTTGCTAAATGTACGTAATTTACTGTCGTTTACTGCTGCAGCAATACTTTCCCGTGCCGTTGTGCGTACATAACGCGAGGTGGGACGATAACAGTAATAATTATTGTAAATTATTACCATCGTTATTTGTCGGAACGATTTGAGTATTAAACGTCGTCGCGTTATACCCTGCCGGTGATGTATAATATAATTCGAAGTCGTTAGGGCGACGCCAATACCGCTCGCGTTTACTTAACCGAGCGGGTTTAATGGTTACCGCGACCAATGCACGTCGCACAGAAATGATTTCAACCACTGTCATTATTGTATTCTGCTTCCGAACGATCGTATACAAGACAGACGGAATAATTTACCTTTGTAATGATAGTATAGGTACGGCCTACCCATTAAATTGATATTCGGCGTATTCAATAATTCGTCGAGTCTCTCCGTGAGATTTAAGGGTCTGCCGAAATGTCCGAATCAATCGGAAACACGCCAAATCGGAGGCGGACCACGTTTTGTTACCGAAACCATGTCGATACAGTAACATACCTATCTATATGGGTTATTAGCTGAGGATAATATATATTATTATAATTATGTTATTTTATAGGTTTTCAACAAAAAAAAGATTTAACAATTTTTATCGAGTCGACGAGATGTACTATTATAATATGAGCGTAAGAATAGGTATTTCCACGATAACGTGATTTTTTTTTAGTTTCATTAGTACACGTGCGTAATCATAATAATTATAATTTGTTGGCGAGGTAATGGAAATTATATGTACTTACTTATATTATAATATAGTCTACGTGAAAAAAATTCAATTTCCGTGAGTACACTACAGAATACATTATAACAAAGTATGTTCCATATAATTACTTTAATTATTATTATTACCGTTACGAAACGCATAAATCAATCATGTTTACACTAATTGTTAATCAAATTAAAAAAAAAAGTGCAAGTATAAGACAGTATGTATATGAGTGTAAACAGAAAATGTTGAATTTAATTTTGATTAAGCTACATATAAATATATTATTTTTATGGAAAAAATTCGTGCGACGGCTATTGAATGGTAGTTAAACCTAAGATTCATATTTTAATAATTTACGATTGTTATTGATCCAGAAATAGATAAGTAATAACTAAGTATTGAAAGTCGCTAACGATAATATTGAGTTTACAAAAATCCAGTTTGGTGATATAAAATTCAATTCAAGTAATAACAAAATATTTAGTAAAAAAATCTACCTGTACGTGTAACGAGTCCCCCGTGTTAGAAAAACATTTGTGTTTCTAAAATGGCTTTCTAATAATTCAATTAATTACAAAATATTCAAAATGTCTATTGCACGATTTGATTTAACGATGGAAATTAATTCTAAGTACTTAGAATAGTTTCAGCCTCCTTATACCAATCATCTACAACCTGCAGCGTAATCAATCTAATTGTTTATGCGTTTTGATTTTATGTAACGTGAACCCGGTTCGTAATTTATATATTTTTAATTTTACTAATTACTAAAAACAGATGTTGCATTCAAAATATATAACGACGTCTGAATATACCATTAAAATTACGTAATATTATATTACTACTTATCATTACCTAAGTCATTGTAAATATCTATTATATGTTTCACATTGTTTTTGGGACCCAGATTGTATCTCTTTAAAAATAAAACAATGCCAAATAAACTAATACATGACAAATTATTCGCCCGACACTTTCGGTCCAATAACGGGAAAACAATAATAACACAATAGGAATAATATATTATAAAATAATATCATTCTCTGATAGTCGTTGGCACACGGACAGCTGTGGCACGTCGCCCTAACCTTTGGACTCATGTAATAGTCCTTATTCGAGTTTTGCAGACGAATGGGATAACGCATGGGATAAACATACCTATCGCGAGCACACAATGTTTTGGTTTTACCCTTCGCAGGACGTTATTGATGTATAGAACCCATCCACGCCGGTAATATATATTTATTTATATATCGTATTCGTTTAAACGTATAAAACCGCTGGGTGGGTACATGGCCAAGTACAGTTTATACATATTATATATACAAGGATGTAGAATCCAAATATATGTGGGTCATACGTATTACAATATAATGCCAAACAGCTGAATAACGCACCAGCGACCTGTGGAAAACGGCCTCGTTGAATTAAATTCGAAAATGTTTAAAATTCAGAACGCAGCGTAATGCAGTACGTGTAATCAAAAACGATGTAAAAATTGAAAAACAATAAAACCATAAAATAAAATAAACAAATAAATAAAATGCAGTGGAAAATTACAACGTAATTACTATAGTATATATACAGTCGTATTATTTACGGACGTCGGTTCCTCCAGGGAAATTAATTATCATTTAACTACGAAAAAAAAACTTACTCCTACAACAAAGTTATTTCCGTTCACGACAATAATGATTTAAAATTGTTCATTACTGAAACTTTGTTTTCAAATTTATTATGACAATATTTGTCCCGGGGTAAAAAAAAAATGCTTTTCCGACCATAGAGCGATGTTTGGTCCTGATTATTATTTAGTAGATACCTAATTTTTAATGGGGTGACCATAATAATATTGCGCTACGTTTAAGAAAGCACTGTGCCTTTTTTTCAGCATTTCGTTGACCCGAAAAATTCCATCAGGAATCAGTGTTTTACGTTATACTTACAAAAAGATTAGTTTCTTTTCCGTTTATAGATTCTGAATGGAGCGATGAATGTATTGGTTTTACAATGATGTGTTTTATTTTTTTTTTATGTTTGTCGTCATTTTTTAAGCACTGAAAATGCTTGAATTTTTAAAACAGGATGGTGTCTGTCTTGTGATAGCAAATTAAACCTGGTGGGGGCTTGGAGATAGGGGAGGGAGAGGATGAAAGTAAAAAATTACCAATACTGTTAAAACAATTAACAATTGGGAAAAATCAGTGTTTTTAAAACCAGTTTCCAATTTTATTTTAACCATTTTATTTTTGTTTTGTGACTATTCATACTAATATTCGCCTTTCACATTCATTGCAAATTTAATATGTTAAAAATATATTATACTATAATACAATATACTCGAATAGGTATAAAAGTTTAACTTTCAAATTGATTTAAAAATTAAACTTTAATAAGAAAATGAAATGTCGTAGCAGTAAAATTTATTTATTTTTTCCATACAACTCTGCATGGCATAATTTAACGATTTTCTCCGGCACCTCCTCCTATAACTGTGTGGATAAACCGCTGTGAGTACCGATTTCGGAGACACAGTCGAATTATAAATGTCACACTTATATAGAAGGTGATTTTGTGATAAGAATTTCTGATAAAGCCTCTTTTTGGCTGTCTCGTTTCGAAGGCGGGAAAGCTTGAAAGTTGAGTTTCAGTGTCTAGAAATATCCCAGGGCCCATGAAAATTGGGCACGAACGGCTTGAGAAAAGACGAAACGGTGGGAGAAAACGAAAAAAATCGGCAAAAAAGTCCGGCCGGGAGCGTATTTTTCGATCAACATTGAGGAGACCGCTTCGGACGGCGCACGAATATAAATCGCACACCGGTGGCTTCGAGAGATCGCGAGCTACGCGAATAAACTATAAAAAAAGGCGAAAAGGCTCGAAAATGACCGAAATCGTGTAAGAAAAGCTAAATATCCGAAAATTTCAAAAATCGGCGAAATGATGAAAAATGAACGCCAGCCGCGGTACGCGATTGGTTGAATTATAAGGAATCGACGGGACCGGGGGATCGGGCCGGCGGGCTGGGGAAACGGAGCGGTGCTTCATTTTTTACTCCATGGTTTCACTATAGCCGGCGTTTTCCGTTCCACGGGTTACCGTCAGTCAGCTGTTCTCGTAGTCAGCTGATCTTCATTTTATAGTATTAGATAGAAGATAGATTATAGATAGAGATTATTATTACTGCTGCTGCGTCCGTTTCCCGAGACAACGGATATTAATTACGATAATTGTGTCAATAATACAGAATAACGTATTATGCCCATTCAACGGCCGTCATCGTCAACGGGTCATTACTATATGGAGGGGAGTGCCAGGGGTGGGTGTACGGTGAGCTCTGTGGGAGGGGCTGTTTTGTCTGGTCGCGTTTGCGGGGCTAGCCGATAATTTTTTTCCCTGATTAATTGTTTCGATTTTGAAAATTATCACAGTTTCACGGTCGCAGGAGAACGATCATAATAATATTATACAAAGACAACGAACCATAATATTTTTTGGCTTACTCGAAACAACTGAATCAAGCGATCACGAACAGTATAATATTGTTACTGGAGCAAATTCAAAATTAGGTGTTTTTTATCGCATCACTCAAACCCCCTCAATCTCAATAACCGGTAATGCATGTTATAAATTACGTAGCTGTTAAACACACTTTATGTGTTTTTGCTTTTGACGTCGAAATCAATTTTACTTATTTGCCTCTAAACCGTCGACAGTACACGATTTTATTCACTTGAGACTTGGCAACGTCCCTCAAATGAAATATTTCACATTTTTTTCAATGTACCTGTATTTATTATCTATAATATTTGTGATATTATAGATAAAGTGTTTCCACACATTTCCGTATCACCCATGGACGTATCTCCATGATAAATCAATATATAAAATT
Source organism: Macrosiphum rosae (assembly GCA_016617965.1). Classification (NCBI taxonomy): domain Eukaryota; kingdom Metazoa; phylum Arthropoda; class Insecta; order Hemiptera; family Aphididae; genus Macrosiphum; species Macrosiphum rosae. The sequence goes on along the minus strand of WHPZ01584609.1, from coordinate 40,193 downwards.
TAAATAAATGCTTATTTTTCAAAAAGGATCTTTGAGAAAATGCCGGTACATATTATTTAAAAAATTTATAATTACCTATATATATTAAATGTTCATATGGAAAACTGTATTAAAATATACCTAACCCAGGGAAATATTTACGGAATGTGATCGATTCATGTGTCAATACATATTGTGTCACCAACACACACTAAATTAATTAATACTTTGGATTTTTTTTTAGCAGTTTTATTTAATGCTAATTTTGCAAATTTTATTATTATAAATACATAACCAAAAAAATGATGACCTATTCGGAAGGCTTCCAGCCATAACCCAACTCACTCAAATACATCACTGACATACAACTGAGATGACATACTGACATTATCAAACAATAAGTTTAAATATTGAAGTGTATCACTCTTCCTCGTCGTTCCCAGTTTCCCACGCACAAAACGATAACCGATATTTATTTTGTACAAGTTTTCCTCGTGACGACATTGTCTAGCAAATATTATAATCGAAACGAACGCAGTCTCACTGGAATATTGTATTATAACACACTGATGACCATAATATTATGATATGTGAACGATTTGAATTTGGGTGGGCATGTAAAAATTTAAATGCATTTGTGAAATTCAACGTTAAAAAGAGTTTGAAAAAATGATTTAAAAATATTGTTTTGTGTTTGGGCGATTATTTATGCTTTGGACTCTAAAGTTTAGAGTATAATGTAGGCGATGAAGCAATGTTTACCAATACATTTTCTCCTCTAATTTTAACAGACTATCGGCATTGTCCATGAATTCCAATGGTAGGATTACAAATTCCATTGTTTATATAATATATTTTTTTAATTAAACATCATATTATTTAAATTATAATTAAAACTAATATTGATTTTTTCACTTCAAAAAATTGAGTACCAAAATTCGTATATTGTATTTTTTGCTTTTAAATGTTTTTACGAAAATTTAAATTTCATTATATTACAAGACACCTGCAGCTTATATTATACTCCATATAAGTATTATTTAACTTTGCATAATATACTTATCTCAAATCGTAGATAAATGTCGTTTATCTATTACAATTATTCAACGAATGCTGTGAGTTTGTTTATTTTATATTTAAATTGTTTGTAAAAAATCAATTGCATAGGTATGTTTTATATCGACATTCATTATTTGTGTTATAAATGCATATTTGGTGCACTATATAACTAATAAATAATAACACTAATATAATAATGACTTCTGTCCAGAGAGAAACGCCGCCATCCCCCACCCGGGCATTTCAGATATCCCAACATGTGCCCACTAAAAAATCTGCCAAGACCTAAACACAAGTGTTTAAACTTACGGTACCCTCCCCCACAGTTAAAACCATCCTATGACCTAAGTTTCCGCTGGTTAATTAATAAAAAAAAATAATGACTTCACGTTTCTAAAAGTCAAGCACAACTTAATTTGCTGATAGAATTTAATTCATACAGCCATATGACATAATATAATGTTATTGTGATACCTATATAGAAATCCATTGGTCACGAAATACAATTTTCTGTGCTCGCTCGAAGACGCATTGAATTAAAAAAGCTCGCCGAAACACATTGCTTTTTTCACGGAGTTAAAAAGGTAATTCGCCCCGAAAACACATTACTGCACCCCTCCGATATATTATTATCTCCTGTTCGGGAAAGAAATTAAAATAATATTATAATAACAAACTGCAATAACTTTCCACGGTAGGTAGTACCTATATACATCGTCTAGACTATAGCTACGACGACACACGGACATGTTATTATTAACTTGCACTCTGTATATCAATATCATGATATTGTTATTTATAATATCCCTGTATACTGTCACCTGGTGCACGAAAAACAAAAAAAAAGAGTTCCTCGAGAACAACAACAAAATACGATAGTTGTAGTAGTCTTAGGTAGAGCACGACTTACGACGGATATTTTATTAAAACGTCAATATGGCGACTTGAGTGATCGAGCTCTGCCGTGCGCCCCACCCACCTGCTGACTTAATCGAAAATCGACAAACGCTTTATATTACGTATATACAACAGGTCTGTTTTACATATATATATATTTGTGTAATAATTCTCGGGGACTTAAGCGTTCTAGTGGAAAACCGCGTATAAAGTAATAATGCATTACTACCGGTATTTGCCGTGTCGCTTTATTCGCCGGATTTCGTCTCGAGAAACAATGGAAACAATGAAATCCTCTTTTAAAATACCATTTCCGATCCGGTTGTGATGTTTACCGTTAATTTCGTAGAGTACCTACACAATGTTATATGTATACGCACCGGGACAGGCGATATAATATTATATTATTAGCGTAGTCATTATTATATTAATAATATTAAGTGTATATAAGTAATAATGTAAGACCGATGATGTGTGAAAAATGTATTAAATCAGCTGATGACTATTGGGAAAACGTGAACCGCAATATTCCACACTGCCCGTAGGCTATACGATAATACTATTTAAAAGTTTTGGCGGCGTTCGACGTTTATGAGAGGAGGGGGGGAAGGGATGAAAAAAATAATATGTATTATATGCGAATCGAACTCGATAAAATATAAACAATATTTGGTTTGAAATTATTTTATTTCTGTAATAAATTGATGTCGGAAATTACAACGAGCATAATATTATTATTTATTCAAAAAAAAAAAAAAAAGATAAAATCGAATTATTATGTAAATAAGATTATTACAGGCCAATATTCATAATATATTTAAATATTCTTAACACGTTTTATTCTTAAATAATTACTACTTAAAAATAAAATACAATTAATAATTATAGCTACTGGTACATTTAGTTAGGCGATACATTTTTCTTATAAAATACATTTCCTAACAAAATTTGTAAAATGGTAGTTTATTAAATACAAAATACATTTTTATTTGTTCAGATTAACTCATGAACATTATTATATTAGTTTCAAAATAAATGTACTTCTGAATTGTATTTAAAATATTACAATTGAAATACTTAAAACTTTCATAAAAAACCTTTTTTTCATATCATTTTTTAATTAACTTTTTACATTTTTCAATTCTAAAATAATAAGTAACCTATGTTGTGTTTATTGTATTAATTTTCATGTACACAATAAATGGGTAATCTCTGTGGGTAGGTTAATAACTGAAAATGAATAAATTGTCCAGTAAAATTATTAAAGAATAAAAATAAAAAGTCTCAAAATCCGAGAATCTCGTTTATTGTTTTTAAAAAATAAATTTTAAATAGGTGCATGCGTTTGTTTAATGGTACTTGTCAATATTTATAAATATTTTTTTATTGAAAAATAATTTAATTTTCAAATTACTTTTATAATTCTTGTTGTATACTTAAGAACATTTTTTATTTATTTATTTTTATTTTACATTTTAATTAACTACTAGGTAGCTTTTATTAAATTACATTTACAGGTAGTAGACTTTGGTTGGAACATTTAACTTGAATGGTAGAAATTATTATGAAAAATGCGATGATGGTGAGATACAACACATCAGATGTAATTCAATATAAATGTTCGTATTCAACAATTTTCTTGGAAAGTACCCTAGTACCTATCGTATGATGGAATATAGAAATATTTCATAACAGACTAGATCCGTTGATTACATCAAAATATATATATGATGCAATTCAGTATTTTAAATTATAAATTGCCGTATTACGGTTTACAACAATAAATTGCCTCATACAGTGAATCAGAACATTTTAATCTGGTTTCTAGCATTTGAGAATAGAAATTCGTTATTCCTGAAAAAGTGTATGGTGAAAATTAACGGTATACGTATTAAAATGTCACCGATACCATAACATATTATGTTATACCGTAGACCATGCACGATATTGAAAAAATATAAAAAAACGTATATGCGTTATTATTCTAAAACCAATTCATTCATTGCTCCGCTCAAGAGCCAAAAATCAGTATGAATTTAGAACATTTTCCACATTAAAAATAAATATAGATAAAAATAAACGTTCGGTTAGGTCTGGAAATGTAAAATCTATGTTTGGGTCTTTTTGCTTATCAATGTTTTACGCAAAGTACCTGCATGATATATTTATTTTAATCATTCCCTATAAATGTTAAATCGAATTGAAAAAAAAATTGTGATTTTAAAGCTGTAATCACAATATAGTCATTTGTAAAACGCTTACTAGCGACAGCGAGTGCGAATATTAAAAAAAAAATAAAAAAAATATGAAATAATAATAAACTTGAAACCCAACTAAAGGCTGCGGGCCATTAATCAACTGAAAACATAAAAAACGATACCGCGGTGAATGAATATAATTTATAATACAGTTTTACTGACGTATTACACATTTATACAAATTGTAAAGCTAGGGCAGCGTGAATAGCCCGTGGGGACACACACCCCAAAATAATAATATGGTTTTCTCTGGTTAAGTCCAAAATAATATAACACTATATTAGGATATTATATTGGCTTAGCACGACGCGGATTATATTATAGTTCCGTCAGATTACATTATATTTTTATATTATTAAATAACGTGTGTAAGACGGCGGGGATTATAAGTTGGAGCTTATTAAAATTATAATAATAATACGATATTAGTCGTACGTTAAAGTAATATCGTACACTATATTATTATTATGTAATATGGTACACTAATATGAGAGCTGATGTTAATTTAATTTACTTGCGATCGAAGCACAATGTACGTTTTAATACTTTTTCCATATATAATCTGTCCCACAGCGAATTAAATGGATGCTTTTAAATGATAATATAATAATATAATGAATAATGATTGTGTTTTCAGTATAAAGCAGTGTTAGGGTGCAATACCCACATAATAATCTCATTTTCTTTAGCATTTTTCACAATAATTTCATCATACCTATCGGGGTTTCGTAGAAAAATTGTTGTCGTATAATGTCTAGCGATTCGCGAACTGAAAAATAATAAATCTCGAAATGGGAATAGGTCTATTTGAACGAACTGAGGGGTAAAGTTGGCATCTCGTGTGAGTGGGTTGACTGCAGCGTGTGGTTGTATGGCTGCAGAAAATTACAGAACGGATCGTCGGGACCACTTCGATTCAACTCATTCGAATAAATGTTTTTATTTTATTTCTAGGAAATCATTGACCCCCTCCAGTACAATTCATCGATGAAATTCAGGCATAACATGACGTGATGTCTGTATGAAAGTGTGAGAAAATAGCCGAGTAGCAAATATGTACGCATGTGTGTGTGTGTGTGTGTGTGCGCGTGGGTGGGTTTTCCGTGTGGCACGAATCGATTCGTTTTATTAGAACTTTTCTTATTTTCCAGAATAATCTATGTCTGCGAGAGTGAAAACCGACGAGAAAAAACTTCTGGGTCGGAAGCGGAGTTAAAACAAGCTGGACGGAACCGTGTGTAGGTAAGTTTTCCGAATGTCTGAGAAACTAGAAGTGCCGACCTAGTGTGGACACTGCTGCAGTGCGCCATAGTATACGATTATATTGCTGTCACGTAGTAAGATAACGTGGCTCGTGATGAAATATTTTATACATACGGGTAACAAGATATAATATTCCGCAGTCAATATGATAAACACGAGAAAAGCGGCGGTCAGCGGATCACATCGTGGAAACCGATGGAGGAAATCGGAGAAGCGCGAGGAACGGAACGCTGCTGCCGGCCGAGAGCTTTTAACCCGAAAATGTTTATAAAAACGTACGCCGACGTGTGTTTCGTCCATAGACGTCTCGTTAAAATATAAGATATCGATGTGCCGACACGGAAAAAAAGTGAAAGGACTAAAAGTCGAAACTTTTCCCGCAGAGGGCTTTTTAATTACCGAGCAGCGGCGGCGGCGTGTGAGGGTTTCGGAACTCGGGTATTAGTTTTTAATTTACCCGACGACTGAATATTTCACACAGGACCTTTTACGTATCTCGCCCGAAACGGTTACACTCGACCTTTACTGTATAATGTAATGTTATGGTTTGCTGGTTATCGGGCGGCGTATCCATATGACGTGTGATGTGTCCGCGACTACAATATTTATTATTAAATACGCATCGCGATACTGCGCACGCGCGCGTGTACACGATTTTAAAATTAGAAATCGAGTTAATTCTTTTGTTTTTTTTTTTGGATGGGACGTCGTGTGTATACAATGAAAATCGTTTGAAACGCTGCGCTGTACCCATACACCTACCTATATACGTGTATAGTTTACGAGCATGGCAAATTGAATTATTTATGTGAGAACTGTGTGAGTAGGTACGCCGCCGGATCGAAAATTCTCGCAATAAAACGAATTAAAAAAAAATAAATAAATAAATAAATAAAAGAACAATCGTGCGCGTAACTAAATTATATATGTATACGTGTTTTATGTCCGTACAAAAGCAGTATATCGATTGCACCTTAAACGCAAAAGTAACACAATTAAAATCCCGATAAATTTCCCTCTGTGCAAATGCGTTCAATCGGACTTTTACTGCTGTTTGTTTGTGTTTTGAATATATTGTTATTGTGTTTTAGCCGCTATTTACCATTATATATATATATACATTGTTCCTCCCGGAATAACGATTCGTCTACATATATTATAATGTGTGTGTGTGTGTTTGTGTTTGTTTGTGTCTACGGACAGTAATCAACAACCTGCAACACTATACAATCGTTTCGGAATTAAAATCCACCATATTATGTATGTGTGTTTCAATTCTAAAAATCCTTTTTATCTACACCCGACCGAATATACGATAATATCGTAATATTTTCCATTTTAATAATAATTGGGCCCCTCGCTCGTCAAAGCCATCATCGACAAATACTGTAATCCGGGGAGTGTACCGAGTGCGTCCCGAAATTACCCTTATTTACCCTTATTTAATGGCCCGAGTGCGTCCGGAATAAGTATCGCCCGAGTGGGTCTCAAGAAAAAATGCTCATATTTTCGACTATAAATGCGTCATTTCATATTGTTACTCGAGGTAAGTTTCGGCTGCCCACTAGGTCTATGAAAAAAAGTAAAAATTAAAACCAGACATTCCGATAATCTAAAATAAATTCGATTAATAAATCCCGAAAAAATCACTCGTGTAGTACAGCATCTTTTATTTGTGGGTTGCATCATCACGAAATTCGAAAAATTGGTCATGACTCTTGTAAATTAAATGCCCTTTGAATAGATTGCTTATACGACATTATAATATTCGTTAAGAACGCTCATTATTTCTTATTGAGTATTATTGGATTTGGAAAATTTGAGTCAGACAAACTTCTGACATTTCTATACTAGTTTTTCAAAGTGTGTCATTGTGATTAATATTTGAAATAGCCACACGAGCTGGAAGTTTTAATACATAATATAATACTGTTTATACTTTATTAATTCTTCTGTATACATTTTTTATCAGATTATTCACTGCAGACCCTAATTAACCCAATAATAATTACGGGTTTGAGGGTCCTGATTAATATATTAGTTTAGGGGTTAAAAAGCAAATCAAAAGTTATTGATCGACACGATATTTAACATGTTTTCAATATACGTTTTGTGTAAAATAGTCACGTGCCATTTTTATCGTTTTTCTTTTAATACAATTATTATGACGCATTGGAGTGCAAATTTAAGACAAAACGTAATTTACTTTTGCCATATTATGGTGATATTAAAATGGTATACCTACCTATATTATGGATATTTTCACCGGCATATTAAACTTTTGACCTGTAGTGGAAATTGTATACAATGTAAATCTTGCTTAAAAAAAAAAGCAAATAACAACTGTAGTATTATAAAGATTCTATCACTGAAAAGGTCTTAAAGTTAAGTACATACTCATTGTATGCAACGTTTTTATTTTTCGACCGATCATCTCGTCGATAACTCAAGAAGTTTCAATATAATATATTTAACGTCCCATTTCAGCGGATTATGAGATATCGAGACTCGACGAGAGAATGATTATACACGGTAAATAACATGCTCCCCAGAGAGGAAGACGGCCCTTTTTCCTCCCTAGCGAAATTTGTACGCCTTAAAAAAAAAAAAACGCCACGAAAACTGAAAAGCACACACACACACCCTAAAAGAATACTCGACCGGGCGGTTTCTGCTGCCATTATTTATGAGAGTACAAAAATCCATAATGTATGTCGTAACTATCGCCTAATTAATTCCGATGGTCAGATCGACGTTACCAAAACGGTAAACACGGCACGTATCTGCGGCTGAACTACGAGTGATAAATGCTCTCCGCCTTGTGCCTGAAGGATTAAAAAAAAAACATTCCGTATAGACCTGTAGCGTACCGCGGTAGAATATTATGTAAAATACGACCGACTGTGCGAAACGGTATACGGGGTGATTCACCGAACACGCTCACTCCCTGTGAAACGCACAGCAGTATTATTATTTGGTTCGAAATAACAACGCAACGACACCTCGCGATGACGACGGTTATCGTTGTAATTTCAGCGATACTAAGCACCGTCAAGTTTTGATACTAATCCGAAAAGTTGCGCTTATCACATCGACGACATGTCGAGGTTAAATGAGAAAAATGTACGATATTATTAATATTGTTCCAAGTCATCGTATCGTCAGACGAAACGCGAACAAAATCGTCCGAAAATGTAGCTAACCTAACCTAACCTTTTTTTTTTTTTCCTGTTTGAACCGACGGCGTCACGGGAACAGCTTTCGCAATACTTCCGCAACCTAACCTAACCTAACCTAATCTAACCTAACCTAACCTAATCCTATACTCTATTCCAAATGAGATCGGAAGTCGGCGGCGACTAGTTTTCGTCGGGCGGCGGTCAGACATGTGGCCAATTATTGGTCAGATGCCGTCCCCACTACGGCGACTCGTCAGGCGCTGCCACGGAACGAAGCCACGCACATGCGCACAACTCGGCCCGATCTTATTTGGAATAGAGTATAGTAGAAACCATTCGAGTTACATTATTACGCAACGATATACGTAATATTGTGGCTTGGTGCTAGGAGGAAAAATGTCGAAAAAAAACATTGTGTTGAGAAATTTAATTTTAAAACACATTGTATAAATAATTTATCACGGGCGTGACTTATATGTATGGGCAAGGACAAGTCTTGGATATTCGATGGCTAAATATTTTGTTTTCATTATTATAATTTGTATTTTGCGAAACCAGAAAATATAATATTAAATTGGTTTTCGCATTGTTCTTCATGATGGATATAGTAAATTAGTAAACATCATTAGTAAATTTAACATTGGCCAAAAACTATAAATATAATATAAATAATTTTACAACTTTACTTTTTTATCGAAATCTGTAGTAAGATTTATAATACATAATATTATATTGCACATAATGTTAGTAATCTATATATTATTTATAAACACTATCGGTTATTGTCAAAATGGTCAATGTAAGTATGTTTTATGGTCCTACTGCATCAGATACATTGTTTTAACACAAGTAACATGATAAAATATTAATGGCATTGCTCAAATAATTTAAAATTCGTCCAAATGTGGCATTCTAGCACCGAGCCATATATTTTTATTTAAATTTTAAATTGATATAATATCATAATGGCCAATGACGGGTGTATGCGATGCCCACGTTTACCTGTTTTCGAGTAGAGGCGATAAATTTTTTACGGTCTTAAGCTCGTCCATAAAAATATCTTCAGAACTCACACGCGGCATATCGACGTTTTTATGCGGTCGTAGAACGTCTCCAAAATTATTACGACCGCCATAAAACTGGTACCTATCTACGCAATCGCTCGTGCTTGTATAAAAGTACACACTTCAGTGTATACGATTGTTATTATTATTATTATTATTATTGGATGTCGAGGCGTGCGTAATTCTGACTACAGTAATAATAATAATTATTGTGATTATAGTCGTGGAGGAATCGTAACGATATAACTTAGTATAAATACGAAATTTGATTAATTTCCACGACCAAGAGTGTCGGAGACAACGTATTTTTACTACTAATTTACAAAAACTTCTTTTTCACTACTCTCGAGCCTAGGGAAACAACCAGATTTCGATAGTTTTTATTTTAGGGCTGACAAATAGATGCAGGTTGGACTCTGATTTCGAAAACTCAATTTTTTAAGAGTCCAATGCGACCTGAATAAAAAATCTTTCGGATAGAAAAAAACAAACAAGTGATAAAAATCCGACTTTTTTTTACTGTAAAGTCATTTTCGATCGTTGAAACGGTTTGATTTTATTTTTTCGTACGGCTTATTTTATGGCCGCCGTGGCACGTAACTAGAAATTGCCTGAATGTGTGCCCCTTAATAAACAGCCGACTCCGAAATTCTTAACCGAGGATTCGATTGCGATTTTATTACCAAATATGATCATTAAACCGACATGTATAGTGTCTGTATATCATATACTAGGGTAATCACTTATCATATTATTATATGTACATAAAAATAATAATCATAAAACGTACAATATATATACATTTTATTTTCCATGTTTTTAAAACTGTTTTAAAAAAAAATATTTTGTATATCATCCTATACGTGATTAATTATAATTATCAGCATTCAACTTGTTAGTTTATTAACGTACACCCCTAGTTTATAATCTGAATATAATTAATTAATATTTATTATTCTAAATGTTTATTATATTAATAATGTTATTGATTATGGCATAATGCATATTATTTTCTTGAAAAAAATAAAACATTGATTATTAATTGATTGTATAGATGACTTCTTTTTTTTCTTTTTTGAATCCAAAACAGGGGATGGAACTGCTTTTGCATTGCTTAGGCCCGGGAATGGCATCGACAACGGGAAGATGACCTATACCTATACAATTGTTTTTTGAAAGGTTTGTTTCAGTGAATCAACATTTGCTTTAAATCTATATTACCTAAAGATGAAATATTTAAGTAATTTTATACAGTTTGATAAGTACACAAAATGGTTCATCCGGGTATAACTTCCATCAACCGTTAAATGATTTTGTTATCTATTCGTTTACATTATCTTTGTCTTCTTTCTCGTCTGTTTGGTTATTGAGTTTCTTGATCAGTAAATACCTATGCTTGCAGTAAGTACCTCACTGTTTACTTCTACGATTTTTAAAGTGGCTGGAATTGTTTTATTGGATATCTGATCGAACTTTGTACCCTAAAACATCCCGCTTGATAAAACATTTTATTTTTTTTATAGTCCATTCTGCTATATTTTCATTCCATGCTTGAGATAGCAACAAAACAGTATCAAATGCATTTAATTTCACTGTGTGTTCGCTCTATATATCATCAATCACCTTACGAAACCCAATCATTTTCTAAATTTAGTTTTTAAGACATTTTATTATTTTTTAGGTCATCCATTAGTTGTATAACTGAAATTATCTTGGGTGGTAAAAAAAAACCGACAAAATTCAATGGAGAATATTTATTTTGGATTTTCTAGAGATCATTTTTTATCATAAAATCTGTTTTTCTCAGCTCACATTTCACTTACGAACAAATATTTGTCTCATACGTAACTGATAGAGATTTGAACTTTTTTCAAACAACTATGTATTTCCCCGTAACTATATGTATTATAATATAATATTATTAAAATTAATATTATAATAAATGCATGTCAAAGCTTCGTTTTCTATACATAATATAATATTATTAACGTCACCAATTTATTATATTAAGTATAACGTCTTTAGAAACGATAAACTGCCTAACCATCTTAATAGTCAGAAATAAAAAGAAGGATAGAAAAGGACACGGCCGTATACTGTCATAACGTCTAAACGGAGACGTCGTTTATCGAAAACCGGCCAGATCAGTACCTTCGTATATATATATATACATATAAATATATATTTATTATGGTGGCTCTTAAGGAAAATGAAAAATAATAATCCTGTCAGTGGATTTTACCCCGCGAGCACTACGACAATCGTACTATACGGTTAAGGGTCCTCTTGTACAATTCACAACGCAACAGGCCTTTTCGTATGCTATTATTGTATTATTGTTGGGTATAATATAATATAAATGTACTACGTCGACCGTCCACTTATTTCGATATTTTTACCCCTGTGATACTCGTATTATCTCCTCGTATCCGGATATTCACATTGTTGTATAATAATATTTGGTTTCAGTCCGGTTGAACAGTTTCCGGAATACAGTCCGACGTGAATAAAAAAAACAAAATAAATGTTATATTTTAAGGTGTACCTACTAGTGCATGATTTAGAATTGCATTAATATTGCTATCGATGTGCTTTAAAACAGAGTAAATATCATCGCTATAATATGTACCTATTTATTTAGAGTTTAAAGTCAATTTTTTATAGTTGGACACGAGCTGGACGAAATAAAAGTATGTATGTTTTACAATATACTATAGAACAATATTCAACGCATCACATAAACTCTTTGTGCATAACATACTATTACGTAAATTAAATTCCAAAAAGTAGGTGCAGTAAAAAAACTAATAATAATCAAACAATACCTCCATTCGTTTTGTAATGCTTTGAAAAATGAACGAATATTTATGTCATGTTTTTGCGAACATGAAACAGATACGATACATTATGATAAAACAAATTGAGTTTGCGTTACAAATCATTTAAACAAAATATAAGTGTGGGTGAACTCCACTGCGTGGGTTCTATTCTGCCGGTCACATTGCGGTGTGTCCGCTTGGGAGAGGTGCTCATGTACATATAAATAACAATGATATAATAATATTAACTAAACGACGTGCACGCCACACTGTGTTTTATAGCACTGGGACACGCGAACCGAAAATTGGTCGAGAAAATTTTAATATTGTAACAACGATGCGCACGTGCAGGTGTCCATTGAGGTAGGTATAGGTATATATGGGCAGGTATACCTACGCATTATAATACTACCCACGCCATGTACAGTTGGTTCATTTTAGATAAGCTTTTTTTTTTTTTATCGTTACACGTTTTAATTAAATTCGCTCTCGATTATTATTATTATTTATATTAATAAAAGTTTGCAAATAATTAAAATCTACTCGAGTTACGTTCGCGTACACTCGAGGCGGTGTTTTAGTTACGACACGAACACCACTACACAGCTGCAGAGCGCGTTTAATTAGCAATGAGTAAGAGCACGATGTTGTGCAAATGTTTGTGTGATAAAAAGTCCAAGCTCGGGTGTAATGTTTTCTCATATCATAATAATTGGTATGTACGGTGATATTATTATTATTATACGAACTTAGCAGCTGCAACGCGGAAATCAACGGAAAAGAGCATAGGTAATAATAATAATGTGTAGGTACATAATAATATATAGGAATATTCTGCAAACAGCTCCCTGCACCGGCTTTAATGGTTATTAATGGTGTAAGTCTGCGGAACGTGTGATTGTGGTTTTACTAGGATGAATAATAATAATAATAATATTATCACCCCCTTTAGAATATAAAAAGCGTCAATGCATTAATATTATCGCAGATATACGCTCCTCGGTGGGTCCTAACTATACTCGCGATTTATACATTTTACAAAGACGCCACATTGCTGTTATTTACATGATATGTTTTATAATGTTTCGATTGAGAATAGTACTGTACACTACTTGCGCATAATAGCTGCTGACCAAAATAAACTTTAATAAAATATATACAAACTTTTGATACTAAACGATTATCAATGAATTTGTTACAACAATATCGTGATGTACAAGTGTTGGACGATAAGTCTATGTGCGTTATTGTTATGCAACTATAATATTACATTCATTTTTTTAACCACAATCTATAGAGTACCTAAATTTGTTTCTAAACTAATCACGCAATCGATTTCACGCGCGTTAACATCGGGTAATACGGTGGAGTGAGATAAGAAGTGTTTAATCAAAATATTGAATTTACTTAATGCTTTTTTTTTTTTGTTTATATACGATCAATTTACTACAAACGACGTTTGATCGTAAATAACGATAAATAAAAATACAATATTATATCATATTATACTATGGGTATCGGCCTCCTATCACCAACGATTGATCATCAAAAATTATATTCTACTCATTTCTCAGGATTGAGATTTTTGTACATCCCTATTAGTGGCAAGTGTACGTGCAAGAGTAAGTGTAAGTGAAAGTGTAAGTGTAAATGGAGTTGATTTTCCCACCACAAAAAAAAAGGAAAAACGGTTGGCATAATTTTCGATCAATTATGCTCATACAATACGCATATTATGACAAAGAAACGTCGTTTTTGAGTAATTTTAAAGCGTGAGATAAACTCGTGGAACGCAAACCCAAACCGCCGCCGATGTGGAAATCAAGGCGGGAAATGCTCAACAAACGAGAGCCTAATTAAGACGACGAAAAATAATTTTATAATAATGAGTAATGCGTGTGAAAAACCGGGGCAAGTATCCAAATGCGTTGGCACGACATATGAGAAAAGCCGAGGACGGGACAAAAAATAGAACCACCGTAGTTGGGGAACTCATTAATAATGATTATTCTCGTTATGTAACGTGTGAAGAGGAAATGGCAAATTAATTTAATCTGAATTTTAGTAGTCGTGCTGGTGATTTAGGTCGTGGACCGCGCCGGTCGTTTCTTGTGCTTATACGAAAACGGTTTCGAGGTGTAAAATATTAATATGTATACATAAGGCTCAGCTGCCAAAAATGCGACGAAAGCCAAATGAAACATTAAGTCCAAGTTGAATAAACACAATCGACAATAATATGATAGTGTTATCTACAAACAAAAATATTAAAACAATTTAATAATTTACCTATTTATGAAATGAATAGAAACTGCCTGAGCTCAGAAGCGGTGCAGAGAAGTAAGATTGATACGTCCGATATAATATACAATAGTATACATTTAACATTTTAGTCGTAGGTATAGCTAGGAAACATAATAATTATAATATGTTTGGTATTATCCAGAAGGCGTTTTTTTTTTTAACCGACATTAGCCATAATTATGCCTGTCTACGATTATTACAATAGCTACACAATGCAAATTCAGTAGGTACTTTTTCAAAACTTTAAAATATGGACAGTGTGTGTGTGTGTGTGTGTGTGGTGTAGCAGGGTGCATTGATGTACACTGTAATTTAATTATAACTTTAGTAATTTCTAACTAAGTACACTTGTTAAAATATATTACATTTTGTTTAATTTATTACAATTTTAATTGTAAAAATGTATTTATTTTAATTGTTTTGTTTTACTTCCCGAGCTGTCCAAATTTTCAACTGATATACCTCTTTATAAATTAATGACAGCAGTCACCAAATACTCACATGCCATTGAAATATAATAGTTATAAAAGAAAACTAACGTATGTTTAGTCTTCATTGTGTCTGTAAAAGTTTCGCGTTCGTTTTCGGTTTTATTTTATGCTTTTCGTACATTTCACAAGTTTTCTATATTAAAATAACTTTATATAAATTTTAATATTTCATAAAAAAAATAATATTAATTCTAACATACGTATTATAAACATTTTAAGATAGATTTCTATGATGCTTAAGTATGTTCTAATACGTAACCATATTGTATACATTTGTTAGTAAATTAAAGAAAATGGCATATTAGCTCGCGTACATCGATATTTTTAAGAACAAAACATTTCAGCATAATATACATTTGTGAGTCAAACCAGTTTTTTAGAGTAAAATATTTCCAATGATAATACATTATTTGGCTTTCAGTTTATGTTGTATAATTAATTTTGTGTTTGAAATCTTTTTGATTGATATAAAGACTATATAGAGTATAGCTAGTAGTACGATCTCTTTCGGTCAAAGACTTGACTTGGTAGCCACAAAATGTTCATACTCCACGAAAATTAATTTCCATACCATTTAACAAGAAAGATAAATAATATAGTGTGGATCAAATATTATTTATTTTTTTTCACAGTTTCAAAGTAACGGTTATTGTTAGGTTTCATCTGTTTCGAAGTCTTAAAAATAAATTTCATTTATAAATTAGCACCCGAAATTTGATATCGCAGGTACTTACCGAGTCCATCAGTCATTATGGTTCAACCTATTTCGAGACAACCATCATACTCGCGTCGAATTTTTCGGAACTCTATCAAGTTCGGAATAATATTATTATAACAATATAAATCATACCATGGTAACTACAACACCCGATTGTGAATCACGTTACCAGTCGGATGCCTGTCGGTATATATATGCGACGCAGATGCAACGTCCGAATGTTTTATCCGCTAATGTATCTCCGGGCAGTTTGTAAATTGTAGCACACATTAATTTATCGAAATTTATTTTTTAACAGTCACCAATCGTGTCGATCAATAACACACTACACACACACACACACACACACAGTATATTGACATGCACATATTATAGCAGTGACGCATGTAAGTATGTATTTCCAATAATTTTGTTAAATTTTAAATAGGTACCGACCTCAATATCAGCGTAATGCAGTATATTATAATATGTATACGGCAACAGGGATACACAATCTATTTGATATTTTAGTACTTTGATGATGGGCTAATGAATACATTTATGGACTACAAACTTCCATGTAATAATATACAATATCAAACGAATTCGTTAATTAAAATCTATGATTTTCATCGTCGGTGTGCATCCAGAACTTGTGGCATATGTACAAAACAATTCCGAAATTGTGCAGTAGAATTACTAAAATCTAGTCGATATCCTATTAAATTTACGATTTAAAATTCAAAGTTCAAACTAATATTATTATTACTGTTATTGGTCGGTTTTCCCGTTACGTCGAAATTTATTGCGTATAACCATTATTTGGTATATTATAATTATTTTCAGAAATTATAAATGGTTGGACGAACCATTATAATTATTATCATGAAATTAAAATAATATTTTAAAATAAAAACCAATTAAGTCAGGTTTTCACTATGCGACACGTGTAAAGTCGAATATATTCAACTTCTTGTAGGTACCTACACAGCTAAACCAACATTTTGTTACATATTAAAATATATAAGGGAACAAAAGTAGTATATAACAAGAAACGAATTGTAATGACTGGATTTAAAGTTAGAAACCAACATTGCCTGCACGTTGGTTTGGTTATAGGTTCAATTAACCATGGCACCTTGCACCGCAAGCCGCTTTCAACATTATATGTATTGGATAGCCATTTTTTCATAAAATAATTTCTGTCTACTCCTTATACAGAGTGTCTCTACAGCAAATATCACAATTATGATAAACGTATACTTTTAAAAATGGTCCCAAACAGAAATTTTCAGAATTTTAATGCCATAAAATCAAAAACAAGAGATTGTTTTTTTGAAATTCGTATTCTCAAATAATGGTTAAAAAGTAAAAATAATAATTAATATCCCATGGTATTCACCGTGTATTGTTACACGTATGGGGTTACATGAAACACAATGTTTTGCCCATATATTGCACAATCACACCATAGTGAAGAAGCCGTTCAGCGGTCACAGAAATGTGCTGGAAGATATCGCCATATTATGGCCAGTTATTGACGACAGATATCAGCAGGCGCGATGCTTGACAAGACTATGGTCATGACCATATAGCAGTATACAGCAACTATAAAGCATGATCTTTGCCATGTTGTTTCTTAACCGGCCTTAAACGAATAGGCTGTCACAATAATTGTTGTACAGCAAGACTCAGTGCGTAGGATAGCGTACAGTTTTGTGAGTCCATGCGTCGTTTTGGCGAAACAATTACACAAAATCCGTTTATTTTCGAACTCTTCATTAAATTCGACCGTAATAATAATAATAATAATGATGATGATATAAGAATACGCTTTCGGTTAACCACCGCGCTCACTGGTCCCGTCTAATCCACCTTTGATGATTATCGATTCAAGCATATCCGTCGAAATTGGCCGGTCGGTTTGACCTCGATAATCGCGGCGCGCCTTTGTCGATCGCGGATTCGCCAGAGCGAGAGAGGAAGAGACAAATACAAACACAGAAACAGAGGTAGATAGAGAGAGAGAGAGA
>WHPZ01584609.1:0-22100 GCA_016617965.1 Macrosiphum rosae | reverse complement strand
AGAAAGAGAGAGATAGAAGTTTTATAAGAGCAAGAGCAGCCGGTAAACGACGGAAGAAATAAAAGCTACTCCTAATAAACCCTAGCAAATAATTATGTGTTTGATGCCAAAAGATATTATGTTATTATCAAAGTTTTCTCACTCAAAACGAAATCACTAATATATTATTATATAATATTATTGTGACGTCGTTGTACAACGGAGATATTATATATATATTTGGACACCGTTCAATTTTATTTTCATTATCGTTTTAACGGTGTTTAAATAACTTTCTGTCACTTCGATACCTACCGTAACTTTGGGGGTATTATTTTACTAATAATAAAACTGTGTACCACGCCCCGTCACCCCAAACAATAAAGGTCGAGATATAGCCACGTCGGAAGCCACGTCCTCGTATTGACGTAAATATATATATAATTAAAAAAAAATATTTGTTTTGCAAAACTCATTCAGACAAAATTGTTTGACACAAGTCTCGTACGTTTAATGTTTATAATATGTTTTTTTTTTTTTGTTGAATAAATTGATCTCTACTATTTTTATTGTTGTATAAGCTCTGATGCAATAGCGTATAGTAGTTAAGATTGTATCGGTCCATGTTTTCTGCGAGTCTTGTATCTCGTTGTATTTATTTTGTGAAACTAATAACAAAAACTTTCACGTGATCAGATTACCTATATTATTCACGGTATCAATAATAGCCATAGCGAGCTTGAAAAATTCAATGAAAAAACATTAAGTCCAGTAACATTACCAAACCAGAAATTAATTTATCAACGACAGAATTTGGCACTGATAATAATTGGTATATCAATTATGAAATATCGTCCCTCCAATATCCTACTTATAGAATTATACATAAGCAAACGTGGTGGTCATCGACTAGTTAAAATGTTAATTTTTTTAAACTCAACTAATTATCATTCATCCTAACATCTATAAAGGATTGGAATATTCATGGTGCATACATATATTTTTTCAATTGAAAAAGAAAGACATTGCAGTACACATTTTAAATTCGTTTGGTATCACGGAGAAGAAATTAATTAAATTTTTCATATTTAGAAAAAAATTTTTTTTTTCAGAAATTTTCTTGAATTTCTACATTTCAAAGAACATTTTTGAAAATATATTTTTCTTATTATAAGATTTACAATGCTCGTTTATGCTACTCAAACGTGTCATACGCATTTTTTATACACCCTCCCCTAGTAAATACCCATAGGTAAGTATTATTGTAAGTGTCACATGTCACAAGAACGCTCGAATAAGAAACGTATAGTTCATATAAATAATCTATTAAACAAGTACAGTTTATTTTGAATGAACAACGAAATAACACAATTTAAAAAAGCATAACACGCTTTTTATTCTGTCATATTTGATTGATTGAACGGCATACATTGATATTTTTTTAAGTATATGTTTATTTTTTTTATAATTTTTGAGGTCATAAATATCATAGTTATCATAATAACTTAGCTAACTGTAAAAACAATAAGTTAAAATCATGTTTAAAAATCAAATAACTAATGTTCATCGATACAGATATCAATACGAAACAAACGTGCCAAAAAAATTGTTTGAAAAAAAAATTACTTTGTAGTAACTAGAAGGTAAACAATAAATTATCAATTATTTGAACCGAGTAATGTTACTATTTTTCTGCGTATTAACTTAATGTTTTTAGAGTTAGCTAAATATGTTGTACTTTTTGACCTACCTATTAACTTGTATAGTTGTATGAACCAAACGTTTATTTAATTTAACTAATTCTAGTTAATTCTTTTCAATAAGTCAACCATATTTAGATTCTATAACATAAGAAAAATATGTGTATTATTCATGGATCAATTTTTATTGTTTTCGGTAGTGGGGGGAGAGCTAAATATATCGCTTCCTCTATTGTTTATAAATAACAATTATATCGAGGACCATTAGTATTATATTATAAATATATTTTTAATTCCATTTAAAATTTATTCCGAGTTTAAGGGCCTGATTTTTTTTCTTTCTTTTATATTGCTACGAAATTATTTTACTGATCAACTCGATCGCGTGATAATATTTTCAGTTTTATAAAAACACGTTATTTTGTCTAGTCTATTGTTTTTTCTCTCTTTCTTTTTTTCCGTTATAGGTACATTTAAGCAAACTATATTTTATCATATTCTTGATATGACATTTTTGTAGGTTTTTGTTTTTATGCAAAATCATTTTCGTTTTGTTTTGCAGCATATAGCTAGATCTGATAATAAATAGAAAACATATTTCATAGTCAATATAAAAAGTGGTACGTTTAAATGTAATTGTATAATAATATAAAGTATCTTTCTAACCGTTTTGACGCTGAACATATTTAAATTTTTTTTCGTTGTTAATGACTAACATAGTTTTCAAATTTAAATTAAATTTTAATTTGCTATAAAATCTATAATATACAGCGCTTGAAATATGTTTAAAGAATATATTTGTATACCTACCTACTCTTAAACTACGTTATAATAACAATATAAATATAATATAAAATATCCTAGTCTGACAAATAAATTTCGCTCAGAATCGTTTTTTGTATACAAATATACAATGATAATAATATAACATCATTGAATTAGAATTGGACATAACACCATCCATTATAGTGACCCACTTGTAACCTACTATACAGAAGGGTGATATGCACTTACCCGCTTTTTAAATTTTAAATTAGATAGGTACATTTAATTAAAATTTGAGCTTTAAAAGCTTAAAAAAAATTGTGCTACGTACTTTTTATATTTTTCAACTGCTTTTGTAACAATATATCAGAAGCTTTATATTAAATCGTCAAGCTTTTTTAAATTTATATATATATAATTTTAAAATACTTTATACAAATGCAAGAATTTAATGTTATATAAAACATATAATGTTATTATGTATTTACTGATCAGTGAAAACACACATTTTTCAAAATGTGTTGTAATACCAGTAATACTGATTAGTCAAAAAAACATATTTTTATAAAATTTTATTGTATTTATTAAAATTGTAATACTGATAACATTGATCGGTCCAAACATATTATTATAACATTGTATTGTGTTTGTCAAAATTGTAATTGAACAATGAAATCAGTTTCAATATATAAGTGCATGCGGCACTCGTGTAAATAACAATCAGTATTTCAAAGGCATATGTATTGTTTCAGTAGACATCTATACAATACAATAAGGCTAAAGTCTGACTACTAATATTTGCATTTTGTACTTTACAATTCCATACGGTTTATTAAATGCGCGACGTTTGGTTTTGTTTACAGTCTTTTTGAGATCTTCACGGCAAGTTATCTCGTTTTATACGAAAGCTCGTGAAATAAATTCAGCGTTTCAAATCTTCGGTAGGTAGGTGGGAATTTCTATATAGGCGACCCGGGCGGCCATGCATTAAACATATATTTACCACACCGAGATAACATTTTGACAGGTTGGATAATGTGATGCGAATGTGCGTATAAGCGATGATTATATACTTTTAAATTATTATATTACGACTTCATTTCGGGCTGTCCGATGGTAATAGTATGGAACGACGTATCTGGTATTTTCTTCACTATTAATATTAATACCGATCGGACGTAAAATTGTCCACGCCAAAGGGGTTCCCAAACTTTATGCGATACCTGCGACCCATTTTGTAAAATTTTTGAACTAAGGCGACCGACAACACGCCGTTGACCTTTTTTTATTTTGTTTCATTGTTGATCACTATATATTTTGAGGTAACTATAAGTGAGGCAAAATCGTGGTGGCACGTCACTTGTACACTTGAAATCGCCGCGGAGAATGGTCGACCACAAAACTAAATTCGGACTTTAACGAAAAGTAATAATTGTATACTATTGTTCCACGGAAAAAACTGTAACACGTACTCGTATTAAATGCATAAGATAATAAAAAATCTTTTCTTTTTTTTTGTAGTCATCTAAATTCCAAATATCTTAAAATGTAAAATGTATAACAAAGTGTATAATATTTAAAAACTTTAGGCGATTCACTTTTGGGTGGTTATTCACAGTTTTGGGAACCTCGAGTCCAGTCCACGACTACAATATAAATTATAATAAATTTACGTTAGCACTTATTATAAAAAATGTATTCAACATCAGCTAAAAGGCTGATTTCAGTGTTGTATAATATAAGCTCAGGCATAATATAGCACCGAGTACCTAATTCAATTATTGTGCCACTCGCATTATCTCAGAAAATATAAAACAATTTTTTTTATTAATTTGAAAGCACACGTTTTTTCGCATAAAAAAATGTACTATTTTCTTTCCATTTTCTATTGAAATTAATTTAAAAGTTTTATACTTTTTTTTGTGTGTTCTACACTTTTAATTTCGTATTTCGAAATTACATTTTTGTTTATAAAACCTGACTGAATATTTAATGTTGAATCATAAACTCAACTATACTCGATTCGATATTAAATAATACGAATAAAAAAACTATTGGTAAATTATTGGTCATTTGGTCACTATGTTCGAAATAATTGATGTAAAACCGTTTTTATGAAACAAAATAAGCTGATTATTTTCCTTTGACATAAGAATAATAAAGAGAATATTATATTATGAAAGGTCGCCATATAAAATATAAAAAGTTTATTGTATACTAAAAAAATATGTCATTGGAATATTGATAGCTTTTAACCTTCAACGGAATCAGTTTAAATAATATAATAATAAGAAGAATGGGATTAAAATTGTTCAAAAATTGAAATTTTCCGAATACAACCGATGACCATATTATTACTTCAACCAGAATTTAAGTATAATTCTACTACTGCTGCTGCTGCTGCTGCTAATACCTATAAGTATATCAATTTATACGAAAATAAATTTAATTACGAGACCCGAAATTACTAATAATAACATGACCGTATTTATTATTCATTTGTTCAGCAGGACTTCGAGGACACGCCAGTAGGTACAACTAGTCTGTTTGTGGTTTCGAAATAAAGGGGTCCACTTGTTATTAATTCATTCTTAGGTTTACAGAGGAATTATCTGGGAAAACTACTACAACTACTGTGGTGTTATCTTAGGGAGAAGATTTAATTGTTGGCCGAACAACTTAACCGTCGACTCTACATAATAATACTATAAGCTATTGTGTACGAGACCTTTTATCGTTTTAGAGTTTTAGAACGCGATGCTTACGACGACGACGACCGGACGAATACCGTATATATAAAACGCCCACTAAATAAGAAAATAAATGTCACACCGCTCAACGTTATTTTTACTCTGCCGATCTTCACACGGTTCGCATAATATTATGCGTACTATACGAGTACGACTATTCTCGACGGTCCGAAATAATATATTATATTATTATTTTCTCTAGTGACAAAATTCCACAAAAGTGCGCCGAACGTTTTAAACGCGCGAAACGGCCAAAAACTTTTTTTCTATGTCTGTAGTGTAAGTGTAAGTGTACCTACCACCATCGTCCGTGAATATAATATATTGTTTAATTTAATTTTTCTGATTTGACAATTTCTTTATTCGCATATTTGACAACTGCCAAATAAATGATAATATATATTAAGTATTTTCTTTTTTCAATTAAATACTCTATCATTATAACATGCTTTGTTTATTTTTTTCCACATATTTATGTGTTAAATTACAGAAGTTAAAATTCAAAGTTCATAGGGCGCCTTGACACTCGTGAGGTGAAACTCTTAGAAGGTTGGAGAGCGAAGTGATCTGGGACCCGAACATATAATGTAACAAAATAAATTATTTAAAAAGTTTTAAATTAATAATAGACTACCTATTTTATAGCTATTGTAGTACTACTATTAATTACTATAATTAATACGAGAAAAGCAATAAATGGGCTCATTAATCTTCCATAGACTACTGACTAAAGACTTGGTTCTTCTTAACGACCGGTCATCTTCTTGATACTTCGTTCTTATGGGGAATTAGGGTTCCCGTGATCGGGTTATTCCCGGGATTCGATATAATATTATATTCGGAACAACGATCAGTGTGAATCAATCGAACCACTAACCAAACTATTAAAAAAATTAATATCAATCATATAGTAATACTCTTTTCACTAAGTGCTGCAAAAACAGACTGACGGAGTATTGGAGTTTACGATAAAGGCACATGGACAGAAAAAATATTTTCAGAAATCATCTTCGAACACTTTCGATTTGAATCTTTGTCACACGTGGTACTTGGTGACATCCAACATAACCATATTACCGTAGGTACTATAATATCGTCAGACTAGTTCGTAGAAGTTCTATTGTCTATTTTTCAGGACTTAACTTTTTCTTCCATAACAAATCAGGTATGGCGACGGGACATTTTCGCCGTATGTTCGTAAATACTTTCATGGAAGAATAAACTATTAGTTTTGAGGTCAGCATGCTTTTGAGCGATGCGTTATCATTAATTTTGTTTGAAAAAGTCATAAACAAAAAATTGCATTTTCGAACTTTTACGAATTGGTCTGACGATGTCTACAATCGATTGCGCTAAAAACAGTTTCGTCAACTGACATTATACTCTAATCGCAATCTCTCGTAACAAAATGAAATTAAAATCCAAACGTTTCCCGATGTAACAATTGCTTTCATAATATAATTATGGAGTGTATTACAAAACTTTTATGCAGTTAAATTATCATCACGTCGGTTCTGATTGTGTGCGTGCGCAGACGTATTTGCGCAACAGTCGCGCACCGTTTACAATACTATAGTTCGTGGCAGAATTCGTGAAAAAAACGAAACGATTTTCGAGTCGCAGGACAGAATTGAATTCCACAGCGATACCAGAGGTCCGTTTATTATTAGTATTTCATTATATTATGTCGTCCCGTGCAAATTGATTTTGGCCGAATTTACATTTTGACCGGGGCCCGAGATCTGAGCGGAAACTCGCCTAAATGATTAATCACCCAAAGTATTTCCAAGTGCCGTCATCGGCGTGTCGTTATATTGACCGAATTATTTAAGTCGAATGGATTTCAGGCCAAATATTTCCACCGCGTTTACACGAATATTCGCTAGCGACATTACCGGCGGCATATTTTTCGATGCGAAGACGACGACGATATTATATCATGAGTATATTACAGTCATAAAAATATGCCAAAAAATGTTCTTCTTATCTTTAGATGCAGTCACAAATGCGTTCGCAGTCTTATGGAATACATCGTAATATTTGCAAGGGCTTTAAAACGTTTTATTTTTTATTTTTTTTTGTCCCCGTTTAGAATCGTAACAATAATAATAATAATATGTCTATAGCACCGCCGTCGTCTGCGTAGGTACGTTTCGAACGAATGGCTTTCCACTTGAAAAATAAATATTATATTATTATATAGTACACGGTTTGCATCAGTAAATATAACATGAAATTATTTTAATATTTATGAGGTTATAATATATATACATCGTTATTGTCGAACCAATAAAAAAAACATTGTTTATATTTACGAATATGTGCTCGCATATGAAGAAAAAGGTTTTGTTATTGGATATCAAAATTTATGTGCCGTAAATTGTTCACTATTTCATTTCATATATTGCGCCAAACTCGGAGGTAGTTTATTCTAGTTTGGCTGTATGCATAAAATATTTTATAGATTATTTAAAAAATAACAACAATAATAATAATAATAATAATAATAATAATAATAACAATAAACGGAGCCCACGCGTTCGTGTGGTTTATTTTCCCACAGTTGTGCTGCTCGTTTAAGACTTAAATGATAACGAATAATGACATGAAAACTTCTAGGGCTTTGTGATTTTATCATCCGGCCGCATAACATTTATATTATTACAGTGTGCAATATGTCTCTCGGACTGGTGTGTTCTAAATTCCCAAACGCATATTTTTTCAGCATCTATACAGACAGACGACGACAATTCTTTATTTATTTACTAACTCAAATAAGCAACTGATTTCAATCGCCACAGCAGTTACCCCACAAAAGGGTATAAATATTTTTGTGAACATTTCAATATTTTTATCATTGTTGTTTAATTTAATGTTTTTTTTTTTTTTTTTTAATACACGCGACTTTTTTGAATATATTATTATATCGAAATCCTAATAGTCATTGTTTTTATCGTTTCGTTTTGAACCATCATAAACGTCCGTGTACGGTTAACGATAATGGAATCTCCCTGCGACCGTCGTTTTTTTTTTTATTATTATTTCGTGTTCTCGTTAAACTAGGATAAATTAAACTACTTTTACAATGATATTATTCATAATGTATTGTACGTTGTATGTAACGTAATATTACGAATGCGATGCTAAATGTGTACCTACTGTACCTACTAATATAATAGGAAATAACTAATGAGTAAAAACATTTATCGAAATACTTATTTATGGTGCAAAAAAAAAGCACAAAAGTTTGCTAGTAGTCGTAAAGTGCATGGTAGAAGTGGGTGTATAATGATTATTATAAAAAAAAAGAAATTATTTTGGGGGAATATCATTTGAAAAATATAATATTATACTATAATTTCAACTCCACTTTTAGCATATACTCTCAAAACGCTACTGATATTCCTAATTGATTATGATTACTTTACTTACAAATAAGGCGGACTGTGTTTACTCTATAAGAATGTTCTATTAAAATTAAAAAAAAAAAATAATTATAAAATCCACAAAATAAACTACGGCCGGTCAAACACTCGAAGCGAAAAACAATATTGTCTTGTAATATCGCGAATGCAATCAAAACAAAAAACATTAGCAAACAATTTCATTTACTTTTTTTCCGGCTACTATGTGTATTTAAAATAAACTATTTTTCAGCCTGCCGCCACTTGAACGTAATTTTGGTTAACAAAAAAAAAAAAAAAAAATACTCGTCGGAAAATTCACTCACCTGTAACAGAAAAAAAAACAATTATCAGACAATATAATGTTATTAAGTTTAAAGTCATATAATATAATGTTATTAAGTCTTAAGACGTATAACAGTAATAATTAGCATACCACAATTAATTTGGAAAATTAATTACATTACTATTTATCCGCAAATATTGTTAAGAGAATATTATTAGCCTTTAAAAGTTTTATGTTATCCGCTATACTGTTGTCTAGAAAGTCATACAAAATATATATATAGATTCAAATAAAACTTTTCGGTGTACAATATTATAATTTGCGTTTTATTTTTCGGTCCAAATGTTGTCAGATTAACTCGGCGCTTTCAAATGACAGTTGGAAAACAATTTCCATTTTAGTTTGTAACACTACTAATGATCGATGTTACGGTATAAATAATTGTTCTGTTCATATTTTCATTTCATACATCATCAGCAGTGCCCCGCAGTTGTTTTAATAAGCAGCAGTTCAATGTATACGTTTGGAATTGAAATCGATTTTTCTCGCATAATAATATAATGAAACAAACAAATTAAACGTGGTTAGCTCTGTGATTGTATGATTTATTTTTTTTCGGAAATAATAGCCGAAATTCCTCGAGTACGCGTTAACTGCTGAACATATTAAACAGGTACTTGATAGAACGTAAGGCTTTTCCAAATCGATTACTCCTATCCACGACCCACCGCCGGCAATCCTCGTTATTAATTATCGTCGTTTATGACTCATAAGAAAATTAATAATTACAACTCAACACATGCTCTCTGCCGATAACTGTAAAGAAGCGAGGCGGACGAGTGCAGTTACACCTTTGTACATTTTGTTTTTGATAGTATATCCGTTAGCCAGTTAAAGATTTCCAACGGAATTTCGGTTAGTTAAAATATATAATAGCTGAAATTCCCCCCACACTACGTTTTAACTGTAGGAAATAAATGCTTAAAATGTTAAAATTGTTCCCAATGAATTAGGTACACGCTGTCCATCACGGGTAATCCTCGTGATTTATCGTCGCATTAAAAATCATAGAAATGGTAATTATATCCAAACTCGCATGCTCTCTGAAGATAACCGAAGGGCAATGGCGTGAAGTCGTATCACTTTCGTTAGTGATGTTAAATTTTTAAGACATTTATAAAACGAAACTATCAGACATTTCAAAAAATGTATTTTTTCTTTATAAATACAACAAACAGCATATTATAAAACTTAATCTCAAAACTCGCGGGATTTTATTAGTCCAAGATTAACGACAAAACAATCACAGTATTGCCATTTTATCAACAAAAAAAAAAACAAAATTAAAAGGTTTTTGGTATGAAATTTCCTCTGGGAATTTTGGGCGCAGGCTCGAAATATCTAAAATTAAAATGTTTAAAGTTCTTAATGAAAATTTCACACCAACATCACTAACTGTTGTAAAAATGTTTTTGATAATATTTTGGACCATTACACAGTCAACGGGTTTTGACAGAATTTAGACAGGTTTTTATTAAAACGGTTTTGGTTTTATACGACGTAAACCTCATGTCACACAAGACAATTACGAATACATTTTCCAAGCGTTCGTTACCAAAAAAGAACTGTCATCGAGTTCAGTTGTCAAAAACACGCAAATCTATTAATTTAATATAACGTAATAGGTATGTTGTTATTATTTTTTCCAGAAGTAATACAATCAGCGTCAAACTTGTCAAATCGTAAGTGTATTCTTATACATTTGTTAATATAGTGGTTTGAATGCAAACATCTACTTTGCGAGTTCGGATGGATATTTTTATTTTGCATATTATAATACCTATCGCATAAATGAAAATAAAAATATAAAAATATATCCGTAAGAACCTATATCCCTAACCTAAATTGTACAGGGTTAGTCCAGGGTTTTATCGGCCTGGGAGTTTTGACATATTAATATTTAAGGTACCTTTTATCCACCTACAAATTTGTACGCAACAGTAACACACGTATCTAAATAATAGAATTTTCTTTAGAATTCGTCGATATATTAATGTTAAATTGTAATATTTTAGATCATCTATTACTATTTTCCATTAATCAAGTGAGGAATCACGAGTTTATAAAACGCCATATCAATATTATGCTTTGAAACCATGGACAAAAATGTTTTGTCTTTCGAACTTTACTCACATAGAAACTGATATAAACTGTTACAAAATCGTTATATTAATGTGTCTAATATTTTTTTTTTTTTTATTTATTTTTTTATTAGGTTTAAGGCTTCGACGACTGAGGTCATTAGCTCGTAAGGTTGGTATGGTTGGTACAGTAGGGTTGGAACGGTTGGTACGGTCGGTTAAGAACGTGTGTATGTGTGGCAAGGTTTTTGCGAACTACGGACCCGGGTGCGGTCACCCATCCGAGAACTAGTGAGAGCGGCCGTTGCTTATTCTCAATCATGTCGCGTTATTGATTTCAGCCACTGAGTCACGCCGAGCCACATAATATTATTTATTTGTATATAATAATATGTTTTACCTATTAATTACAATATTTACATTTTGAGAATATTTAGCTTCTGAGTGGATCGATGATATATGTATTGATTTAACAAGTTATAATATGTATGTTACTATATTTAAAATTTTTTTTTTCATGTTTGTTATCAACTTTAGGGGTAGTAAAAATTTTTTGATTTTCTACCTCAATATCTTTTCTGTCAGGAGAGTGAATCTAGTTGGTACTGTGGGGGGTAAAAACTAACAAATATCCAATTGTTTTCAAAAGCATCAAACAAACATGTGCCTAAATATTGTTATTTTAACTTATTTACTTTATTTAGCACAGTTTTAGATTTTAGATTTTTTTAATTTGATTATTAATATTATTACTATAAATATATATATCATATTGAAATGTAGGATTTATTTAATTTGATGTTTTATATTATTGTGGTGATTTTTATAATTATTTCAAATATTTATAAATACAGTAGAGAGTAGGAGTACATATCAAAAGTTTATACTATTATAAAAAATATACTTCTAATATAAATATAAACTATTTAGATTAAACTTTACCCATTAATGTATGGTTCAAAATTCAAATCATTAATTGAACATTTTATCTCTCTTAAACATTTAAACATTTAGTACAAGTAGGTATCTGTTTAAATGTTTTACATTGACAAAACTTAATAAAATGGTCAAATTATTGTTGCAACTTGCAGATTGTAAGATTGTAAGTTTATATAAATTTAAATTAAATACTGCCAATTGTATTGATTTTTACAAACATACTTTTTTGTTGGACAATTCAATTGGTTTTTATTTTATATATTATTAATAAACGCCAAAACGCTATTGCAAAGTGAATTTCTGGCATGCGAAATTGTATCTTGGAGTTTTTTGAAGCTGCTTTATGAAAAACTTATGTGAGGGACCTTGTACTGAATCTTAAGATTATTGACCAAGGAATGAAAATTATGATCAACATTAGAGTGCTTCATCATAGAAAAAAGTTAAATAAATCAATATATATTTCAGTAACTATCTTTCAGAAGGTTGCAGAAAAAATTCACAAATATTTTGGAAATTAGATTGCGTCCAAAAATGTTATCATAAAATATATTTTGCGAACATATCAAGTACCTGGGGTTACTCATTTCTGAATTACAATAAAAAATAAAATAAAAAACAATCTATTTCGTTAAAAACTGTCGTTCCTTAATAAATTATGATCAACAGGAAACCGTTGACCGTCTCGGCTGTACAAAGCTGACAGATTAAAAAAAAAAAAATGATTATAATTATAAAAAAACAAAACACGAATCAGATGATCGGCCTTTATCGGCTGATCGACCTCAATAGAACGATGTAAAGAATACCAAATCGACCGTGTTGAACAATGAAATATTCAATAATATTATATTTCCTAGTGTAATCGAACGGATACTGTGGGCGCAGCGCATAATATATCTTGAGCGAATAACAATAGCGTGTTACTCCGCGACTTTAGGTAAGTGGTTTTTGTTTCTTGGCTTTACATTTTCAGAGGTTTTCCGTCTTGTGCGCAGTAGCATCAATATATCACAGAACATACTCTAATAATAATAATATATTATGATATATATATTCTACGATTCGAGCGTCCCCTAAAACACGCGTATCGCTCTACGTTTTTTTTTATTTAAACGTCGTCCTATAATATTCGTGACTGTAATAATATTCAGATATCATCGGAATTGAGTGCTAAGTGTGCGTTATTGGTAAAACGAGTTTACGAATAATAAGTTATATATAAATTTATATAACGCGTTAACCCTTTCACTGCTACGGACGTACTATTACGTCGCACGAAAAAATACCGTTCCCTGCTACAGACGTTCCTTTATCTATAAAACGAAATACGCGGGTTATCACATTAGTGATTACACCGAAAAATGCAGATAATAGATTATAACTTATATTTCAAGTCAATTTTTTTCTAAGTCAACTTATAGTTCAATTTAATTAAATTAATCATTTAGAGACATAAAAAAAAACAAAAATAATTTAACAGAGATGAGTATTTTAGGAAAAAAAAACTTAGCGCTGAAAAGCAAATAATACAGAACAAGGAAGTTGAAAACAATTGGTAACAAGATATTAATTATAAATCGTAGAAAAAAAATCAATAATAATAACGTTGCTCGAGAACCATCATGGCCATTCTCGGATTCACAAACTTTTCAGGAAGAACACAAAACTGTTTCGTTGTTTGCAATTTTGAAAGTTAGTGTAGCATATCTGAGCAATTATCCACTCTAAAACGTTTTCTGCGTAGTACGTTTTTTTTTTTTATGAAAAGTTATGTATACCAAAATTGAATTTTTACTAAAAAGTCACGTGAAAAGTATAGTTGTGCTATAATATTCACATTTTAGATAAGCCATGACAACATTTTAATTGTTCACTTTGTGCATGTCGTTTTAACCTAAAATTAACAATACGATCTCAAACGTCTTAAAAACACGAATTGGTCGATGTTATATTATAAAAAACGCAAATTTAAATTTTTTGAGATTGACAATGACGGATCTTAGTTTCATAGTATTTCTGTGAATAATCTGTTTATGGTAGGCATTTTTCTATAGGAAATTATTTTATCGGAAAACCTAAAAACGACCCAAGTTGTTGACTAGCTATCGACTAATAATTAATATACACATTTTTTCAACGTGCACTTTTATTACGATAGAATCGAAACTATTTTTCAGAAAATTGTGTAAAAATGTCGCCTTGTCTAAAATGGTCCAAAATTGTCCAAGAACTGTGTTCGCAATATTGTAAGACGTTGATTCGCTGAAAAGTACAGTTGAAGACCAATAATAATTGCTAGTGTGTCATCCAATAACGAACACATCGTGTCAAAGTTAATGATGATCACATTTTCGCCAATTAAAAACGGAAGTAGGTATGCCTATACCTAATAAAATTTAGCTATGTCGTAACGCACAATAGTTACTGTGACCATCAGTTTAATGATCAATGGACAAATATATAAACACTGATATATAATTGTTCCATAAAATTTAGCAAGAAATAACTCTGAGTCAGTTACCGAAATTGAGTATGCGTTATCTAGATGTCATATTATCTTAAAAAAATTGAATTCAACTATAAATATTTTTAACTTAAGTAACACCGAGTTTCGTGGATGTTCGACCGAAATTTTGTTGAATACTTTGAATATATTGTTCTATACACCGATGATCGCTTATATTGTCGTTCACCGTTGTTTGTTATACTTTGTTTTTAGTGATTTCATAATCACCGATCCGAGATTATCTGCTACGTAGCGAATAGTACGAGTACTAAGGAATAATCGCACAAATAGTTTTTCCAAAAAGTACTCGATGGTCCCGATTGGACTTGCAGATGGAGCCACAGGTGGTTTTATGTATCGTTAACCGTAGTTTTCAACCACATACATTTAAACTCTCTCTCTATACCGCTAAATAATATTATTGCCCTTTTCTCGAATGTCTTTTGTACCGCTAGATTGCGAAAACACGACGATGAACCTTTTTACTGCGTACAAGAACCTATTTTATTGGTACAACGCCATCTGGTAAAATATTATAATATTATCAAAGTGGTATTGCAAAAGTTCTTCGACCGAATTTCCGTCGGTGAGCTTTAAGCTGCCATCTACCGGTGGACTTTTAGACATTTTTGTTTTATAAGTTGTCTGCACGAGCTTTAGTGTCCACAGATTATTCCTGCAACGAGCTAAATATCGAACTATACTATTTCGAAACTTAAATTCATTATATTTTACTCGTTAAGAATAATAACAATTTCACTAAAATTATAAAGTCTAAATGTTTGCTTTTGTCTCATAGAAACAAAACCGTATAATAATATTACCTATTACGTTTTGTGTTTTTTTGAAGAAAAATCTTTACTTTTTTACGCAGAAATGCATACCTAACTCTAAGACAAAGGTAAGTATACGACTCCAATGATTTGTAATTTATTATTCTAAGTTCATTCAAGAACATTTTACTATAGAAAATACACGTTTTTTTTTGTTTCGACTAATTAATTTAAAAACTTCTAAAAATTAGGACAGTCGCATATGGAGGACCGGATGGTAATTGAATTCCATGTTTATTTCAATTAGGTAAGTGAAATACGTTTGTTAAAGGTATGGATACTATTTTTTATTAATATAGATTTTTTATGTAACTGTTTGCTTGAGTACCTGCCTGTACAGTAATAATAATAATAAAAAAAAAAACACAATGTACATTAAAAACGAGTGAACCTCCGTTTATTTTCATCCAATTCAATTATACTTATTAATACATGTTATAAAATTGTACCAATGCACATAGCTATCGTTGATTGTATTGGAAATAAACTAATTCAAAGTCCGAAACACTACGTCACAAATCCAGTATTCAATAATATTCGATATATTTAAATCATGTATTACATACGTAAATAAGAATCGTATTTTACAAGCGAGTGGACAAAAATAACATTATAGTATATTGTAGGTTAAAAAGCGTTTTTAGTAATAATTCATTGTAATACTCGTACAATAATAATAATTGTTTAAGAAATACCAATAATTATTGTGACTATTTTTAATGGCCAAATAAATACATTTTCTGTTCGGAATTATTAGTTTTTGATATTGTTATCTTATCAAGATACTAAAATGATGGTATTTGAACAATATATTTTTATTTAAATTAACGGTGGAAGTTATTTGTCTGTTAGTTATCATTTTTCATCTTAAATTTGTTTTTTATAAAATATTATAAGTCATGCAAATAATACAAACTATATTATGAAAAACCTGTAAAAATAAATATACGTTTCTCAAACCAAAAATTAGATTATCAAAAACTGTAAGTAAACGAAGTGAGTGTTTAAAAATAATATAAATTCACAGAATAATATACCAGAAACACGAGTCTAATTTATAATATGGGAGTAAAAACTATATTATATGACTTTAGAGTCAAGATTTATAATATATATACATATTATGAATGTATATTAAAATGTACGTCTTGATTGTGAGAAAGTTTATTTAAATGTAATTATTCAGTATGAGCATAACGGAGATTTATTGAGTAAGACTTTGTGCGTTAAATATTGTTGCAAGATATTTTATTCGCACATAACTTTTTTATCCTCCAAGCAAAAAAGAAAAATACGAGTACTTAGCTGTACGATTTATTATCAAAGAATTATGTAATACGTACCTATATGTACGACGAACTAATTAAGTTTTTCAAAATGCACAGATTTATAAATTTACTATAGAACCAACACGATTATACTGCGTTACAGAATAAATACCAATTAGTTCTACTGATTTAAGCACAATGAAAAAGTATGTACGCACTTGTCGAATAATTATTAATAATATTATTGTTTGAATACGAAAGGCTATACAGACTTTTCTTTTGTCTATCACTGAAATAACACTTTGTGTGAGTACAATTAATATAAAATATCCATAATAGTAGAGACGATTCATGGTACGTACGTCATTTCTTTGAAAAAAAATTATATTATTTAGCATTAACACGAAAGTTCAATCAAATTAATAATCGAATCTATAAAAGGTACCAAAATACCACACTCGTGGCTCATATTATTATAGAAACTGGGTTACCAAACTACAGGGGAAATATTTAAAAATCTGACAAACAATTTCAAAATAAAATACAAAGTCAAATGATGGGATAAAAATAGATAATCCAGTGAGTGGAATAGTAATAATAATAATAACAGTCATTCAGGGATATTAATAATGTTAGACAAATTAAATTAAATAGAATCAAAGTAAAATTTCCATTTTTAAATTATTACAATAGTAATAACTTATATTTTAAAAAGTACATTACGTGAATCACGTGAAATCTTCTATGGTATTTACTTTTAAAAAACGCAACACAACGTCAATACGGAACGTGTTTCTTTAATCACACTGCGAAATGGAGAAATCATTAATATTAGAATATTATAAGAATTTGAGAAGGAGACAGACTTCGGTATAAAGGCTTATTGTGACAATCAAATTTCCTGGTCAGTGGATCGACCACGAGTGACGTATATCGAACTATTTGTTAGATTTGATCCCATGTGACTTAGTACCTCGTGATCGTTTAAGGAGGGATTCAATACCGTCTTTTTTTTAAAGTGTTAAATATAGCATATTTCTGTGTGGGTGTGTGCAGGTCGAGTAAACGTGTGCTTAGTAAGAGTTTTGTGAAGGTTCATTTGTGAATGTGTGCAACTGAGAACACCCCCGCACGTGCATATACAAGTCACCACATAGCATGCCTGAACAGTAATACTGTACCGCTATGCTCATTTGTAAGTAATGTTAATCTATCGTGCCGACGGATCTAACAGTGTAATAAGCATTCTGAAAACTGATTTGTTAATATGTCTACACGGGATCAATCAGAACACATATTGATATTTTTAATTTCAATTCCGAATAACCAAAGAGACAAGTAAAATTGCATAAATATTAAAACCGAATATATTGGAGGTGGAAAACGAACTTTGAAAAGCTGGCCTGGTGTCGAGTAAATGTAGTAACAAATTCCAATCAGTTTTTTAAAAGTATAATCAACTTATGACGTACATTTTGTTTCCAGTAACTCACCGCTTACGATAACGATCGGAGGTCAACACTTATAAATGGTGAATAAGCGGTGAATATATGAATGTAAATGTTTGTGATAAGTATTATAAAAACTATTAAAATACTCTCGTTTATTGTCTAGTGCTGTAGCTGAATTAGTCAACAACTTAAATGTTATATACTACAAAATTGTATTAAAAAATCATTCAATTTGTTCAATATTCTATTATTAAATGTTGAATAAGAAGTACCTAGGTACTAAATATTTTGTAATATGAATCAATTTTTAATACTGTGAAGAAAATATTTTTTTTTTTCAAATCAAAAAAATCGACGTTGAGGTATTAACGAATTCAGACTAGTTTTCAACATTTTTATTAGACTATGATATATAATCATTTACTCCGACTATTGAAAATAGTGTATATATGCTCAATAATTATTTTAATCTACACTGAGAGACGCAGAATTCGAAAGTATTTCATTTTAATATTTTAAAAATGCAGTTCTTCGAAATAAAGGTGTACCTATATTGCCTATGCAACACGCCGTGTTACATATTATATAAAAACAAAATTAAATAAGATTTATTATAGTATAATAATTATTGTATTATAGTGTATAATATTATTGCAGTACAGTTTCAGTAAATGATAATTCTGTACTCGAATTGCGTTTACGGGACAGTTCCGGACAATGGTCTTCGCTAGGTAATTGAAATACGAATATCACAATACGTTTTTATTTTAACTGTGCGGTATACAATAGCGATTTGAAGTAAAATTAAAAAAAATCTTGAATCAACCAAATGATAACATATTTTGTGAACGCGGCAAGACAACGAAATAAGAACAAAGAACAAAAGAAAAAATATGTCAGTTACAAAATAGCGATTACATAACTCTTGACAACACGTTCCACGTCACCACGGCCAGAGAGTTAGAGTAATGTTATTGACGCGCACAACACTGTATTATCGGAGAGAACATTCCAACGATCGAATAATACAATTTAGTTATAGCGTTGTTGTGACCACATAACCAGCTCACAGTGATACAGTGGCGTAAAATGCCACTGGCCATAGTTGTACGAGCAGTGTTGTGTTTATCTAGTAAATATTCTTTTATCTTTTATATTATCTATATATTAAATAGAAAATATTAATTTACACAGTTATCCAAGATAAAAATCACCGTTATCTAGATGAATTTATCCAGATAATTTAATTTATTAAACGGCTTTTATTTATTAATATAGGTAGACAATTAAGTAATTTATTAAGTAGGTAATAATAACTATCGACATTTTCGATAACATACTATTAAGTTATTCTATATTGCTACGAGCTTACGGAGAGTGACACAAAAAATTATAAAAAAATGTATCCGATAATTTATCTAGATAAAATATTTTTTTTTCACATTTATCTAGATAAATAAATAATTTAGTTATTTTTATCTTTATGTAGATAACATTATTATAATTTATCTTAACCTTTATCTAGATAACATTATTATAATTTATCCTTATCTTTATCTAGATACAATTATATTTATCTCGGCTCAACACTGTGTACGAGCAATGTGGTTTCTTACAAGTTTTTAAATTTCAACAATATTACGATATTATAATAATACTAATAATATGAGCCTTAAACGGGAAGGATACATATACTATTAGGCATCATTTTATTAGGTATTTATTTATCTAAATAACTTTAGCATCAACGAGGCTATTTATTCAAATAATATTTACATATTAATATGTACAATCATATAATATGTTTGGTTAATTCAATTTATCTTTGGAAATTAATGATACATTAAAACTTATGTTTGATCAGAGGTCCGGTTTTAATTTTTCTCCGTATTGTTATTATTATTATTATTATTATTATTATTATTATTATTATTATAGTAAAGTGTGTACATTATGGTTATATTATAATAGAATGTCTGGCGTGGTTTGAATAGTATATTTTTAAACAAAAAATGTTTGAGAAATTCCGTTGGTTAAAATAGTGTTAAGAGGTCCGTGAAAATCAACTTCCACTGTTTCCACTCGAACTATTACAATAATATGGTCAGTGGTGCTACGTATGTTGAAACTCATTTGCAATGGACGACTAACGTCTTGGCAGTATTATATGGATGTTATTGACTAACATATTATACATATTTTATAAAATCATATTATAATAGTACCCCCAGGCCCCAACTCATAAGTAATTCAATTTAGATTAATATCATAACCACATTGAGTTTATAAATTGTTTCAAAAGTTCTGTAAAACTCAGAATTAAACGTAAAATTATAATGCATAAGGAATGAGGTTACAAAAAGTTCAAAGAGACAAAGAAAAGAAACGATGAATATTAAATACCTACGTTGTTTTTAGAACAAAAATTTAAAAAAACCTTGTAGGCTGTACTAAAATTCCAAAGAGAAAATGCATATCATTTTAAGTTTCAAAATATTTAATAAAAATAATAATTGTTGACATAATATCTAATAATGTAACATAATAATTTATTAATCAATATTAATAAAAGTTATAAGAAAATATTTTAAATTTTAAATTTTAAATTTTAAATTATAAATTGTAATATGATATAATAATATGTAAAAATAAAATGGGTCAGCTCAGAATCCAAAAAGTATTATATATAGACTGTTATTATTTGAAAAAAAAAACGTCCCGGAAAAAATTATATTTACCTAATAATTAATTCAAACACACGACATCAAATTCAATGACACTGTACTGTATAATATAATAATGTTACAGGTGTTATCAAAATATGTCCATAAACCGGAAAAATTAACATAATCATATAGATTGAAACACAGGTAGCACATCAAGTCTTAAATAAAATAAGTATTAGGTATATATGTGTACATACGTGAGCTGGCTATTTTTTACCTTTTTTCTTTTACCGTTAATATAACTTATAGTGACTCCTCACTTCTTATTTTCAATACTTTTACAAGCATATTAACCTATTATTTAGTTACTATTCACGTGGTCTATATTTATACATTTTAAAATGGTAAACAGTGTATTCATCGTAAGTAATCGTTAATCAATATGCGTTGATTATATAATATTATTCTAACTTATTTTTAAGGTTTGAATTTTAAAATATACATTTATTATATGTATTATTTTTGATGCATATATTATAATATATTATATTGTATTGTTTTGTTTTTATAAAAAGTTCAACATTAACTTTTTATTAATAAACATATTTTAATAAAAGTTTTGAGAAACTAAGGAATTGATCGCGTATGATACGTAACTAATTTGAAAATTAAAAAAATTAAACTTAAAAAATTTTTATAAATAGGTACCGAATCGTACGCGCATTTTTCCGGTAAGTTCAACATATATGTGTATATGTTATTTTTATTCGGGACTATATTACGACACGTATTTATAATTATTAATATTATAATAATTAAAGTGTGCCGTTTATCCATCGTGCCGCGGAGACAGCAATATTAAGATAATATATATAATTATTATTAAAACAGTCTAAGTATAATAACATGATCATACATTGTTTATGACTCTGTGGGTATATCAAATCGATCGGTATTTAATATAATATACAAAACTAGTAACGACGTGCGTAATACTATATTTCAATAATATTAAATAACAATTTTTAAAATTTTGATGAAAAACGTCTAATTCAATCTACTTATATTATAGACGGCAAGGTACATGCACTGGTCTTGAGATCGTCGGAAAAATTATATTATTATGTAAGAGCTCTTGAAATTAGACAATCTTTCGTCGTCGAATTAATCGTATTATTTTCACGTTTGTTTTGAGCACCTTAAGACGAGTGGAGTTTGGCTACAAAAATTCATCAACCTAACCCACTCTCGACTGGGCGTAAGCAATATTATTATAAGATTGTTCGACGAGGTAGAGATAATTATAATATTATAACAATATTAAAATAAACATTAATAATATTATTACCGTCGTCGAACGTTTGGCACGTTAAAATATATCAGTAACAGTTCTCAATAATAATAATAAT
>WHPZ01584608.1:0-10454 GCA_016617965.1 Macrosiphum rosae | reverse complement strand
ACAATCTGAACGATCCCCAAACGGGAATTTATTGTGATTCAATTTAAATCGCACATTAACGAAATCGGTGAACAAACACGGAGACACCAGTGGAGGATTTAAGAAAAAAGGGCCAGTCCACAAACGTTACAGATGGCCATATATAATAATTAATCGGGGTTAGGGAAATGTTTTGGTTTTTGATAAATATTTTGAGTTAAAATACCTTAATTGTAATTAAATTAAAACATATAATAATTAACTACCTATTAGAATTAATAAGGGACCAGTTTATAAAATTCGCAATAAAAATTGTAAGTATGATGTTTTATTTTAGACGAAATAATATTCATATCGAAAGCGAACTTTTAGAGAACAAACTTTAGATACCTATGAATTATTTGTCATTCGTAATATTTACAACCATGGATATTATTATAATGTGCAATAAAATATGTAAATACGTGCATATATTATACTCAGTCAAGTGAGGAAACGTGCCGATTCTGCGCATACCCCACGTGACTCTTTGCGCCACCGAGTCGGGTTTCACCGTAGCAGGGGGGTGACACGTGGGGGGGATGCTCAGAAAAACCGACTTTCGTCAGGCCACTGCGTATTCTGTCGCTGGACAGCGAGTATCAATATTCCCTGTACGAGTTTGAGAGGTGCAGTCGTATTAGTTATCCCCACAGTCCAAGCACCGTGCAGAAATAACACATAAAATCTGGAATGAGTAGATTGAATATTTTTTTGTTCGGTTTTTTATAAGGGTAAAAAAAATGTTCTTGTTCACATCCAGGGGCATACACGGGTAGCAAGGGCCTGGTTAGAAAATGTCCGCGTATTTGCTCCATTAAAAAATCCGCCACTGGTATACATACACGTATAGGATACCTATAATAATTCTGGTTCGAAACGTCGCGTGTAAAATCACACGATATAATAATAATATAAACGTCTAATATTTTCACGTGCTTCCATTATACAACGCCAATTCCACCGTTGCGATACCGTACAAATACTTATAATACGCATTCATTGACCATCTCTCGACGTTGTTTTCGAAAATTGCGCTGCGTACGATACGCGGTCTGGACCGTGACGGTGGCGGTAAAACGCGTGTATAATTATTTTTTTATACCTACGCCTCCGCCGCGCCGCCGTCGTCGCGCGCGCATGGGCATCATCGATACAATAATATTTATAATGGTGCTTTAGTGTAGGTAGTTATATGGTCATGATGATGATAATAATAATAATAACAACAACAACAATAATAACTGTCGGTGGGGCGACGACGGAGTGTAGTAGACGACGCGATGACCAAAAAGCAAACAACAATATATTATAATGCGTTTATAATAATAATAATATATATAGTGAGATAATTGACTAAAACACACAAACACGGACGGGAATTGGTCATCCGTGACTTATTGCCGGTGTCCGGTCGCCGCCGCAGGATAATCGGAAGGAAACAGAAAAAAAAAATAATAACTATAGGTACCTACGTCGAGTAAAATAACCACTCGGAAGAATAACCATAACCGTGTTTGTCGTACACGTATAGGTACGTATGATGCGTAGTGCATTGATTGCGATAAATGTCGCATTATAATTCTCGTATAATCCTGCTATATCATTTTATACGCCATACGGCATAACCTGTCTATAGCAACATGATGGTCGTTCGATATTTTCACGTAGACATCATATTCTATTTTGTTTGTGCAAATTATCACATAATTTATACGGACGATGACGTCATAGTTTGTTTTTAAATTTAATTTCAAAATTAACTCTCAGATTATTTATGCAATTAAAAAATTGTGATCGAATTTGTGTGTAGAGCTTAACATTTTTTATCCGTGGTTTTAATCGTCAGCGGGTGCCCATATAATATCATGGTTAATGTATAAATTAATCGAACAGAACTTGTCTCAAAATCTTTTGGTAAAGATGAGGTATTTAAATTAGATTTTTATATTAATACACATTAATATTATTATAATTAAATTCATGAGTGTACGAAATTTTAGTCTTGTGAGATGGACCTTTAGGGAATTAAGACATACATATTACTTATTAGTTATTAGACTTGTATACTTCAATATAATTGGTTTAAAATTTGATTTTAGACGCAGAATGAAATTAAATAATTATTACTATTTCTAAAAGAACTTATATAGTACGTAGGTAGAAAAAAGGACAGTTGCACTTTCATAACATAAATTGTATTAAAATTAAATTAAAAATAATATTGTTACACTCAAAAATATATATTAACTTTCTATGACATTTTTCATTTGAAGTGGTAAATAGGTACTTAATTTAAATACTAGATTATTCTATACTTATTCAATTTTTAGATTTATTTAAGGCAGCAGTCCACCATTAAATTAACAATAATACTCTATTTACCTATCCCTTAGCTATCTTCAATAAAAGTTGTGATATTTTTTTTTTGTCGTGTCAATGTTAAATCATTGTTAATGTTAAATGTTTATGTCATAAATGTGCTTATAATATAGTCATATAATATTGATAGATACTACATATCTGCAGAGATATGTTTATTCATATTTTCGCATTTCTCGTCTAATTACTATAACGAAAAAATATGATAACCTTATCATTAGGATTCGTCCTTCGATTAAACAGCGACAGGCGCCGAAATTTATTATGATATCAAATAATACAATAAGAATGGTCAACGATATGATTTGATAATATTTGGTGAAAATCCATATTATATTGTTAAAAATGTATATACATTCGAACATTTTTATATATGTATATTATATTTGTGTAGAGAATGAGTAACACAAATAGCATATTGTTTGATATTGCCAAGAAAATCGGAAACGTCCTTGCCTGGCAAAAGTTTTTGGCTCCGGCCAGACGACCTCGGTGTCAACGACGACGTTGTAGTGTTATGACGGGCGCGAAAACATTTATTTTTTATTTAACTATATTATTTTTTACCTCCGTGTAATATTATTTTATTATTATTCGACACAATTAAATCATTCTCCTTGTTCGTGCTACACATTCGGCAAGGTTTACACAGTTGTTTCTCGAAACATTAGTCTCGGCCGCCGGCATAGCGATTGAGACGTATACGTGTTCATATGGTCTCAACAATCCCGTAACATAATAACATTACG
Organism: Macrosiphum rosae; assembly: GCA_016617965.1. Classification (NCBI taxonomy): domain Eukaryota; kingdom Metazoa; phylum Arthropoda; class Insecta; order Hemiptera; family Aphididae; genus Macrosiphum; species Macrosiphum rosae. The sequence continues at coordinate 7,305 of WHPZ01584608.1, read as the reverse complement.
TTATATTGTTTTCAAAAATATTATACCGAATATGTATAGAAAAAAAAATTATAAATGTTTACTACGGAATATACGATATGCGTGAGTTGTGAAATTCACTTATTGTCGCCATCGTCACCTATATGACCATATCACGCAACCTTGGCCCAAAATAATTGTATCGAAACTGCATCCATCTTGCTTGTCTATACATATTGCATGTTATAGACATTTTAAGAATAATTTATTGATCGAGTTTCAATAATGCTATTGTATAGGTTACCTACTTGATTTTGTATTTTGTGTTTTTAATAATGATATAGACAGTAGATATAGATTGATAAGTAGACAGTACAATCTATATGCTGTGCATATTATTATTATTATTATTATTATAGGTATCTACATTCTATACAGACTTTATAGTTTATATTATATTTCTATTTCCGTAGAAATGTAAAAGACGTGTCTTACGAGGTACACATTTTTTAAGTCTTGATTTTAACGAATAAAACGACACGTCATAACATTTCACCCTTGGGCCTCGATCATACATATAGGTATTAAACTGATATACGCCTAAGTCGGCCATTGGTTGCCAGTCGTGGTATAGTTTTAGCAACGCCTACTCTTTTATGCGTATTTCATATAATAGTCTATTATGACTGGGATGTCGTGGCGAGCGCTCACACATACACACTTGTACCACGGTCACTGGTTAGCTAGCCAGCCAGGTGTGATGACAGCTTGGTCAGGACGTGACCGGCCATACCTGTGCGTGTATTCTTGTATTCATTTCTTCTTTTTTTTTTTCACTTTTTGCAATTTTCATCTGCACCTGAAAAGTGTTTTAATAAAAAAAAAAAATAGCTATTCGGAGAAAAACGATATCAGTAGACGATTCGACGGCGACAAAGTGGAGAGATTTTCAGAAAAAAAAAGGACGGAAAAACACAAGTGGTTTCATAATTCTATATTGCCATTTATGTGACAACTCTTATACATTTATGATGATAATATGTTATTAAATAATCTTCGTAGGTTTTTTATAATCTTCTTCTATTCTATGTCACACATTGCATTGCATGTGTTGTATAGAGGTGTTCAACCCTTGTTTGATAAAACAGAATATAATTTCAAGTACCAGATGTCAATGATCATATTATATTCATATGTTTACAATAAATCATATAAACGCAGTTTTTTAATAACCAGGTTTTACTCATATTTAATTTGCATTTATATAATATGTGTATAATATACCTACAAACAAATATACGTTTGTCTTTATCAAATTATAAGCACATTCATTAACATTTCAACAGTAAAAACATTGATATTTTTAGTTTGTATAATTGTATGTCATATTCATTTTTATTTTAAAAGTAATTAGTATATTTTTATATTGTTATGAAAATTGAGTAATTTAAATAAATAATAAGAAAATATTAGGGGCTTACAAAAAATAGCTTTCATCAAGTAATAGAAAAATATTATCATTGATCATGTTAATTTTTGTAACACGAACAAATGCGAACATTTTTGATGATTGAATATTTAATATTTATGTATGACATAACATACGCGTGATATACCAATAAAAATAATTTAAATGTACTACCTTTCATACGGAATACAAATTAATAGAATATTTGTTAGTTTATTTATACAAATAAGTTATAAATTATAATACACATAATATTTGTTTAAAATTAAATTGTATTAATATCGTAATTAAAAAACCTACTAAAAAATAAAATAAAAAATATTTGTATGTGTTTTATTATAAAATATAATTTAATAATTTATTTAATTTATTACATAAACTGAAATAATTTAATTATCATATTATTATAATATATTAAGGTATTCAATTTGAGATTGAAATGTACATTATGAATTTTTAATTTAGTTTTTATACTAATTGTGTTTTTTTTTGTTTTTCAGGTGAGTTATTGTTTATATATTATTTGTGTTACAATACAAATTCTTTATGGTAAGTCTATTTAAATATTTATTGGAAGCGTGCTTATGGTGTTAAACGTTAGTATGTGTGTAACTCTTTAGCAGCATTATAATTATCTATCTTTAAGCGTGTAAGATACTAAGATGATTTTAACATGAGATTAAAACATCGTCAAATGAAAATATTCGTTCTTATGTTTGTCATTTAAAATTTTAAAATTTTTCTTCTGAGACCTCAGTACGTATTTTATTCAGGTATACAATTTAGTACCTAGGTGCATATTTTATTTTAAGAAACTAAGTAAATTAATCATTAATAGTCAATGAATAAGTAACAATTATGTATTTATACTCAAACCAGTATTTATTATTTTTGTACCATAAATTAGATAAATTAGATACTATATTTTACACGAAATATAATATAATTTTATCATCATTCATTTTATTTCATTTATTTGTCGGCGTTCGTCAAAGATCCAGCCGATTAAGTCGGCGTGAAAATGTAGTGTGAAATTAAACATACCTATTTTACTCTTCCTCCTTGTTGTGTGTGTGTCCCTCGCTAACTATTAAGTGTGTAACATATAATAATCATAACGAAAACATAAGCTATATACTATAGTACTAGACTCTAGTAGCTACCGTTACGACCTGTCAATCTACATTAAGTCTGGTCATGACGTTTCTGCAAATCTGAAGACATAATATTATACAGAGTGTTTTATCAACTACTAATATTTTACTATTGGAACAAATTGGGGAAAACCTCCATTGTATTATACGAACTCAAAGATATTTTGTTTAGTTGAAATCAAAACCACCCACTAGTATAACATATTAATGTATATTGACACAGACCAATTCAATTGTAATATGTACCTATCTATAATAGTAAATTGGTAATTAAATTAATTATTTATACTAGGTAGGTACGTTCTAACTTTATACATAATATACTAGGTATCGTATTATTATCATATTGCTTTCAAAATGTTTTTAATTTACATGGTTGGTTTTTGTAAAAATATATATATATATTATATATAATATAGAAACATAGGAATTCGTTTTATTTACAGTATAGGTAGGTAGATACTGACATGGTTCATTGTGGTAACTACAACATTTTAAACACATTTAAATTTAAAATAGTGTGAATAGCTATAAATAGTAAATACTAATTACCCATAGTATATGTATGATACCTTATAAATAGGTACCTGCTCTTAAATTTAAAATAATATACTTAAGAAAGGATTTTTCTCCTGTCTTTTGGACTCCACTTAAGTTTATACACAATAGGTACTAAACTGATGAAGTTTACTAATAATTGGGGTTGATTTTAATTTTAATTTAATATTTAATTATACGTGTATTTTTTCCATACACGTCATATCCATACCAAACGTATAACATGTCAATTAGAAAAACTGTAATTATAGTTTATACTTAATAATACTGTGAAGACACATTTATTATTTGATGTTTTGATATAATACCTAGGTACATAGGTAGTACCTTTATATATGCTATACTAACTCGGTATAGAAAAATGTTTATATTTTTGTTATGACGTTTGATATATATAATTTTAACTTGTATAACATAGATAGCTGATGATATAATATATATACTATTATAATTATAGCTGTACTGCGTGGTTCATAATGATAATTGTTTTCGAATGTCAATATAATATAGTTGTGCATCTCATATATTTTGTATGTATTATGGGTACACTTAAATTTAGAATCCGGCGGATCCACACTTCTGAAGATTTCTTAAATATTGTTATATAGGTACCTTTTATACTCGATGTGCTACGTGCGTCGAGATTTCTAGTTATTTTCTCGATCGATCGATCGCGGCGCAGCTGGTTATCTACATGGGTCAGAAATCGACGAAAATCTTTAAAATAATCGCCTACTACCTATGCAATACAATATTAGGTACGCTTTGTTCTATAATATACCTACTATTATACTGCCCTGCAGTAACTATACAGTAGCGGGACACTTAAATATTCCAACCGTATGGCACGTAAACGAATATACCTTAGACGTGCGTGATCTTAGGTGTTAGAATATTATATGATGTGCACACGACGGACAAAACGCACTGTATGACCAAGGCCGAGTGCACGTGGATCCATGCGCGAATCGATTTTTACACTCAGCTTAAGACGTCCCCGACCGACCATCATCATTGCACTTCGACACGGAGCGCACACGTCGTGTACCTATTATATCTATGACCGTCCGTGTGGTTTTATATACACAATATATAAATATATATATATTATATAATATGAAGGGTACATTTACATACATACTATACTTATATTATAATATTATACGCGTTTACGACAATGAAAATATTATTATATTATGTAAAGTCATCGAGGTTGATGGATATAAGTGGTTTCGTACGCCGCCGTTTCGGTAATCATAGTAATTTGACGGCTGATGCTGCGCCGGACCGGTCAAAGACGGGGCGGCGGCGGCGGCGGCGGCGGCGGCGGAAGTGGTGACCAAGACGAACGGACATTCCATTCATAAAAATCTGCGACGGGGCAGTCGTGGCAGTGGCGACGTGTGCGTGTTGTATATTATACTCGGTGTGTGTGTATATATATTATATGGGTGCACCAAGCCACCACTCGTGTACTGCAGAGGAGAGGAAGAGGTATCTCGTCGGCGTGTTCACGTTATATTATATTCTTGGCCGTCAGCTGAATCTCGTGTGACTCCCGAACAGTTTTTTTCCTACAAACAACAATACTATAAACATGTCTCGTTCGCCTCATTATAATATCATCAAAAATACGTCTCGTCGGTGTTATTTTCAAGGGGTTTATATAGGCAATTTTAGCGAGGTTTAGCTAAAAATTCATAAACGAGTATATATTGTTTCACTTTATTATTGTAAATTTTTGTTTGGATAATAAATTAAAAATATTATGAGATTCCTTCCAATTAATATTACGTAGTATCTTTAATTTTCTTAACGGGTGTCTTACCTCTATAATTGATCGGAACACAGTTATTGTCTATTTGCGTCAACGTGTTTATATCCATCAAAAACCTATAACAATTTACTATTCGACCCGATCCGATATTGCGGCGGTTGAATTCTGGTTATGATTTTCGCAACCACACCTTTTGCTGAATTTACTGAGTACAAGTATACAATGATACATAAAAAAAATTGTAAGATTTGTAAGATGACTGTCAAAGAATACTTATAGGTATACGTCATTAGTATTTTAGATTTATTATTATATTATAATATACAATATATTGGCTGTATAGGTATAATATATGAATATAATGATTTTGTAAAGTTTCATATGGCTTCGTTTATTATTGATCGATCCTGTCCACACGTATAGTAAATATTTATATAGTATAGGTAGGTACTTGATCTCAGATGATAAGTAGATTATTGCGATTATTCGAAGTATCGAATTGGGTAATGTATATCGTATAGGAGGTAAAACTGAGCATCGGTTGCTTGTTATAATTTAATATACTTCATCATTCAAAAATATATATATATCTATACCTGCGACGACGTCTTAAAACTTTCGGTGTATCTGCTGAATACAATAATTTAAAGTTAAAAACTCAAATTACTACGTAATATAATAGGTATTACAATTATTAAATAAATTATTTTTTGAAATTTGCATAAAACGTTCATAGTACAGTTTTGAATTTATTATATTTTCCGATTCAAAGTGAATCAAGTCGAATGGTTTACATGCAACTTCTAAGGGAAAAACTGTATATGTGTGTATAGGCTTACTGTAAACAGAGTATTAACTCCCTAAGGACAGGTCTCGTTTCCGACGCAGCAATGATGATGATGATGATGATGAGTCTCGCACTTGACCTCCTCGCCACGTCTATATCTAACGTTCGCTCTATCTTTCCCTCCTTTTCTCTTGTTTCGTCCTCGGCTCCGAATGATTAATCGTCTTGCACCACCATTGTTTCAGGGCTAATCACTCGGACTTTTAACTTTGGCAGTAGATACGATTAGCCGGTTTTTGTGCTTGTGTTTTACCCCGATGAAGATGTATGAACTTGTCAAACCATTGTCCATCCACCCTCTATACGTATACTTCTCCGAGTCGACACTTTAACAGGATTATATTCCACGTTTCGAATCATCCATGACAATTTTGTTTCATAGTCGACGGTTTTATTTTGTGTTAATTGTATTAGGTGGATTATTAGGTACCTACATTTTATTTTTAATAATATACTGCTATAGGAAATATTGAACAATGTGTTCAAAATTGAATTTTTTTTAATGATGCTTAATCTGTAATCTTTAGGTAGGTACTTTAATATATTTTAACGAATTGTCTAAAATGTTTTTACTTAATTGCACAATAAAACATATTTTGGCTCTACTAACCTACTACATATTATAATTTATAGTCAATATTATATTAAGTAAGTTCCTGTGAAAAATGCATTAAAAATAATAATTTAATAATAAATTGAGCTGTCAACTAACAGGTTATAGATACCTATTTGAATACCTAGTCATGATGTCATATTATATCATACTAAATGATATTGGATTTCACGATAGAATTGTTACTTTTTTATGTTTGAATATGATCAAAATTAACTTGTATTACAAATTAGAATTTATTAACATATCATTATTTTAATAAGTAGTACCTAATTTACCTATTGGCTATTTTACTTAACAGTTTAGCAGTTATATTTGATTACAATTATCATGCGTAGTTTTTAAATTTATCTTATATCCAAATAATATGATATTCTAAGTTTGTTATTAACAATAAAATCGTAGGTAGGTCGTAGGTACAATATTAATAATTAAAATATAAATATATTATCACCATAACTTACTTGGAAGTAACACGAGATTATCATAACTTGTGTCTATTTAAACTATTTTTGATAATAACACACAAGTTTATTAATCTATTGAAATATATAAGACAATTATAATACCTACCTACATAATATTATATAAGGTAACTAATAACAGTATGTTTAGGTAGAATATGTTAATAAAAATAATATCAATATTATATATTTTTAAAAAGTAACGTGAAATATCTTAGTTTTACACTTGGATAATAATATATAATATGGAAAAATATGTTATAATCAAATTAAAGTATGAAACATTCTTATTTTCGTAAATATTATTACCAAATATTAATATTATTTTACATTTTTCACTATAGTATTATTATTGTATAATACACCAATTTTGACCTCTAACGTAGTATAATCCAAATTCTAGTATGTAACTCTGCCACGAGATGGCGCTGTACATCCATTGAAACATCTCTTCAGCGGTTGAATC